>LPNX010984060.1:147306-161181 GCA_001517045.1 Pseudotsuga menziesii | reverse complement strand
AATCAAATGTAAAATAGCACAAAAAAATGACTTGTGGAATGTAAACCTCACACGCTAAAATGAAAAAGTAATCTTTGCATCTTGATAAATTCATAGTTTTTAAAATATTATCTCACACTATAAAAATTATATCAAAAGTATTTATCTTTAATGGATTAGTGTTACTCAGATGCGAGTGATCCCATGTTGACTTGACCTCAGAGCTTCACTGACGAGGCACACAGCTACTCGCCCGATGTCATCACTCTCATGTCACCCTCCCGAAATTCATTGTGTCGGTTGATAAAATATTCTATGGGTGTGAACAAGAAATCCCCCAGGGTACGCATATCTATGGAAATTGAACCCAAGTGATAGAAGAATTGCACTCACAAAATTGTTAATCAAACATGCAAATTTACACTTAAGGGAGACTGAAATTAGAGCATAACACTAATCTGTATTGAATAAGTGTACAATAGACAACCTTATGAAGTCATTGCTTGCTGCAATATATAATTACATGACAGATTCGAAAGCATAAGGATGCCATTCGAAATAGTAAAAAAGTAGGCTTACTAAATCTAGTCAAATTCCCCATAGGTGCATAAAGCAGTTTCCAAATCTACCTAGAGGCTCACGAATTGGAAAAGTCAAATAGGAAAGCTAATAAGTGATAAAAATAAAACTCATACATGCTTTTATTAGGAGAAAAGAATGGAGGATGATGAGGGAAAAAAAAAGTCAACTACACCTAGTCTTACTTTCCCTTTTGCCATAAATCTCAATAAAGCAGGCAACTTAGCAGAAAAAGCAGATATGCGCTAGGGTGGATCTGGAATAAAGTAGATATGTTATGTATGGATTCTAGGAGGTTTCCCAAGAGCTCCATGACTAATTTTTAGCAAGTTTGACTTCTATAGCATGTGGAAGACAACTTACATAGAGTGGAATATTGGAAACTAGGCAAATAAGACAAAATTTGATTAATTAATGACTAAAGCAGGTAACTATGGGTTAATTATTCTAAAACCCCCCCTAAGCCTAAATTTATGAGTAAATATCAGAAAACTATAGGGCCTAGCAATAGGTCTTAGTCACCGTTTACATACTGCATGTCCACTTAACTAAGGAAAGAGGCAAAAACCCAGTGGGAAAATCCTCCCTTAAACATGGACTGTAAAACAAAATTTGAAAATCTTGTCATCAATCATGCTTCACGGCATGATCAGAAATCCCTAGTAGTGATTTGAGATTGCTGAATGTCTTCTCACAAAAAACTTTGGTGAAGATGTCTACTACTTGTCCTGAAGATGCATAGAAGAGTAGGTGAATGTTGCCATCATGCACAAGTTGTCTGATGTAGTCCATATGGATATCAATGTGTTTGGTTCTCTGTCTCTGAACTAGATCATTGCATATTTAAATGGTACTCTGATTATCACAATAGTTAATAGCTGAAAACTCTAATTTGAAGCCACACTCACCAAGCATCCCCTGCAACCATAAACATTGAGTTGTTGCATTTACAACTTTTCTGTACTCTACTTCTGTAGATGAGAGTGCTATGGCACTATGTTTCTTGCTTGAATAGATGATTGGTCATTCAGCAAGCATGAACACATATCCTGATGTTGAATTTTGATCTGTGTTGTCACCTTCCCAATCACTATCAGTAAACCGAATCAAATCAAGATTAGATTTAGCTTTGTAGAAGATCCCGTGAGTTCTTGTTCCTTGAACAAAGTTAAGGATCCTTTTGGCTGCTCTCCAATGGATCTCATGAGGCTGATCCATGTATCTTGAAGCCACACTTAATACATAAGAAATATCAGGTCGAGTGTGTGTAAGGTACAACAAACAGCCAATCAATTGCCTATACAATGTATTATTTACCATACGAGAAGAACCTGCTTCTTTAAGCTTAACTCTTGAAAGGAAGGGAGTCTTGCTTGGCTTTCAATATTTAATTTTGAAATTGTTTAGAAAATATAAAGCACAATTGAAATGATTTACTTTTATTCCATGTTGGGATTGAGCAATTTTGAGACCCAAGAATTGGCTCAACAACCCCAAATCGGTCATAGAAAATGCATGGTTCATTGCATCCTTCAAGGAGGCAATTTATTTCTTTCAACTTTTAGTAATCAGAAGTTCATCCACATACAAGACAATAATCATCAAAGAACCATGAATCAGCTTCAAATAAACATTAGGATTAGACTTGCATCAAACAAAACTTGATGACAACAGAAAGCCATCAATCTTGCCATACCAATCCCTAGGGGCTTGCTTTAGCCCATACAATGATTTCTTTAACCAGCATACAAAATATGGATTAGAAAAAAACCATTGAGGATGATGCATGTAAATCTCTTCAGTAATATCTCCATTCAGGAAAGCACACTTCACATCCATGTGATGTACCTCCCACTGCTCCGAAGCTGCAATGGCTAAGGCTAGCTTAATAGAGTCCATCTTTGCCACTAGTGCAAAGGTTTCATTGTAGAGAATACCATGTACCTGTGAGTAGCCCTTGGCTACCAATATTTCCTTATATTTCAAAGGTGAACCATCATCAGAAAACTTATTTTTTAAAACCCACTTACATTGAACTAGCTTCCTCCCTTAGGGAAGATCAACCAGTTCCCAAGTGTTGTTCTTCTGGAGTGAGCTGAATTATTCTTTCATGGTTTTTTTCCATATTGGATCATTGTTGAATATTCATATTTCTATGGGTCTGATTCAACCATCAAATATAACTTCTCTGCAAATAAAGGGTCTTTCATAAATAGGGCACTCTCAAACTAAGATCTAGTCCTCCTAGAATCAGTAGGATTTCCAGCTAGTTCCCCAGCTGCATGAATGGTATTTGCTTCCATTTTGGGCTTATAGGAATGTCAATATCTGCAATTAAATCATAATTATAAGACATATCAGAATCAACAAACACATTTGTCTCTCCACTTACATTCAATCGTTCTGGTGGAGAAGAAGACTCTCCAACTTCAACTGCCGCTAAAGGTTCTTCTTGAAACTGAGCACTCCTTTCAATGAAGGCTTTGTTTGTGCTCAAGTTGATCAGCTTGTACCCTTTTGAATATTTAGAATACCAAACAAATATATGATTCTTGGCTTTGGGGATATAAATCCTTTATCTTTTCTATTGGAATTCTAGCCCAAGCCTTTGAGCCAAAAATCCTGAAATGGGTCACATCTGGCTTGTGCCCACTCCAAGATTTGAAAGTAGTCATACCATCAAGATGATTATGATGCACCCTATTTTGGATATAGGATGCATAGTTTATTACCTCAGCCCAAAAATTTGGTGGCAAAGTCTTAGCCTCCATCATACAGGTTGCCATCTCCTTCAGTGATTTGTTCTTTCTTTCAGCAACACCATTTTGTTGTGGTGTGTAAGGGATTGAATGTTGCATATTAATACCTACATCTTCACAATATTGAATGAACTCAGAATTGAAATACTCACCACCATTGTTAGATATGAGGCTCTTGAGTCTCCTCCCATACTGGTTTTCAACCAAAGCCTTAAAGACTTTGAAGAGGAAAAAAACTTTAGACTTATGCTTCAGGAAGTAAACCCAACAATACTTGGAAAAGTCATCTATGAAGGTCAATGTATATTTTTCTTGACTCATTGACATATGAGGAAATGGACCAGAAACATCACTATGGATCAACTCAAGAGGTGCAAAGGTTTTCTCATTACTAGCTTTCTCAAATTTATGCTCTGGGTGTTTTCCTAGGATACAACCTTGACATACTCCCTTGGAAAACTTAATCTTTGGTAACCCTTTGACCATTTCGTTTTCACTTAGATCAGAAAGACACTTATAGTTAAGATGGCCAAATATTTCATGCCAAAGCTTGCTTGCCTCATTAAGCATGAATCAAAAGAGAAGCATTAGAGGAAATTTCAACTCAAAATGGGCCTCCTAAAATGAACTAATAAAATAATATTTATTAATTTTTGAGGAAGAAAAGAAAAAAACTACTTTTTTGTTCGTATTTTTGACATATCTCCCTATGTTTTTACTCAAATTTCTATTGGGAGAGCTCATTGGATGCGGAATTAAATTTCACATCCAACGAGTACCCACTCGGCATACTTTTGATGGATCTCGCTACCCCAAAAACAAGAAATACCTGAAAAAATGAAATGATGACATCAGCATTCTATTTTTTCAGGTATTTCTTGTTTTTGGGTTAGTGGGGTCCATCAAAATTATGCCGAGTGGGTACTCGTTAGATGTGGAATTTAATTCCGCATCCAATGAGCTCTCCCGATCGAAATTTGAGTAAAAACACAGGGAGATATGTCAAAAATACAAACAAAAAAAAGTAGTTTTTTTTATGATACCTATCCCCAAATTTATATTAAAAAAGTGTTTAAGACCTATATGGTATTTCAAATTTAAAGCAATTTCATTGGCTAACACATGATGACATGGAATTTGAATAAAAGTTAAAAGGCCCATTTTGAGTTGAAATTTCCTCTAATGAGGGGTTTGAGTAGGGTAGAAAATGTGAAAACATGTATACCTTTGAAGTGTGATCTACAACTCCTTTTGCAATGACTTTACCATTCGAGATATCTATGATCTCAACATCATTAGGGGAGAATATGACCTTATTTGGAGACCTTGTATGAGTAATTTGATACACTGACAAGAGGTTAGAGGCAAGACCTGGAACATACAATACATTACTGAACTTACCATGGTCAATATCAATCCTTCCTTTCCCCAAACTATTAGTGAGAGATTCATCTCCAAGCACTATTGGTGGACCATTCGACATGTCAAGAGAGGAGAATGCCTCCTTGGTTGAAGCTCCAGAGTCGATGATGAGGCTAGGTGAGCTTGATGTGTCAGTAACCAATGCATGTACTCTCTCTCTGTCCTCTAAATTTGACCCTCCTTCCCTCTTCTTTGAGCAATCAGGAAGGGAGATGTTATTCTTCTCTAGGAGTTGGTTCAACATGTCAATTTGCTTCTTCATGCAAGAGCTTTCAAGAAGATAGCCTTTACTGTAGTATGTGCACTTGTTCATTTATCCTTTGTTCTTCTTCTTCTGGAAGTTCTTCTTAGAGCCTTGGGGCTCCTCTTGAGACTTGTTCTTGTCTCTCTTTTGATCAGGTGGCTTCTTGTATTTCTTCTTGAATTTTTAATCCACCCTCGAATCTCCAGCAACCAAAGCTTGGTCTTTGGAAGTTTTCATGGTGCCCATAATCACCAGTTTATCTTGTTCTTGCGTGACGGATTCCATGAAGTCTGCAAGATTAGGCATCTTCTAGGCTCGAGCTATCAACTTGGTAGCATGTAAGGTAAAAAAAAACACTGAATAGTCAGGTCCAAGATTCAATATTATGGCCAAAACTAGTTGTTCCTCCTCCTTTTCAATTCCACATTGTTTTAGCTACAAAACAAGGGCTTTAAACTTGGAAAAGTAGAGTTGCAAGGATTCAAAGTTGCTGGGACTCAAAGAGATCAATTCATTCTCAGTTTGATTTCCTCTCATCTCATCTTTCCTACCAAAAGGATCTACAAGATTCTCCCACACTTCATTAGGTGATTTCAATCCATCAAGATGGAAGAGAAGGTCTCTAGATATGCTCAAACACAGAAGACCATATGCCTCATCCCTCCTGTTGTGCCATTTAATTTTCTTTGTAGCTGGACTGGGCTCTACCTTAGTTTCCATAGTCACCCTATAGAGACCTTTCTCTCTCAAGATTATCTCCATATCTACTTTCCATTCAAAGAAGTTAAATGGAGTCAAGATGATCTTCTGAGATTTATCCATAGCTCAGAAACTGTCCCTTTAGTCAACAGAATAGATCCCAGTCAACATGTCAAACTTGCAATAGAAATATGGAAGGAGAGAAATTAATATACAAAGGCTCTAATACCATGTCTAAATTGAACCCAAGTTATAGAACAATTGCACTCACAAAATTGCTAATCAAACATGCAAAATTACACACAAAGGAGACTGAAATTGGAGCATAACACTAATCTATATTGAATAAGTGTACAATAGCCAACCTTATGAAGTCATAGGCTACTACAATATATAATTACATGAAATATTTGAATGCATAAGGATGCCATTCGAAATAGTCAAAAAATAGGCTTACTAAATATAGCAAATCCCCCATAGGTGCATAAAGAAGTTTCCAAATCTACTTAGATGCTCACAAATTGGAAAATTCAATTAGGAAAGATAATAAGTGATGAAAATAAAACTCATACATGATTTCATTAGGAGAAAAGAATGGAGGATGATGAGGGAAAAAAACAAGTCAACTACACCTAGTCTTACTTTCCCTTTTGCCATAAATCTCAATAAAGCAAGCAACTAAGCAAAAAAAGCAGATATGTGCTAGGGAGGATCTAGAATAAAGTAGATATGCTAAATATGTATTCCAGGAGGTTTCCCAAGCACTCCATGACTTATTTTTAGTAAGTTTGACTTCTATGGCATGTGGAAGACAACTTGCATAGAGTGGAATATTGGAAACTAGGAAAATAAGACAAAAATCGATTAATTAATGTCTAAGGTAGGTAACTATGGGTTGATTATTCTAACAATATCCTCCACCATCACTTGGTTTTACACCTATGTCAATATATTGATGGTCAGCTTCAATGCACCTTTGGAAATGTGTTGCCGAGTTATTGTTACAGGCCTCCAGTCCTTCATTCCTTTCTCCACCTGCCTTCTTTTGTTAACATCTGCAATTTTTGGTCATCCTACACCTAAGCCTTCTGCTTGTTAATCCTATGTCTCCTCCCTGGTGTTGTATACCCCCACTCTACCTAGAGGTTTCATTATGTCCAATAGACAGAGGGCCATGTTTAGAGAGGGTCATCCAGATCAGTGCACCTCGAGCAAGCGAGCAATCAATTTCAATGCTCAATCTAGTTTGGAGGGTTAGGTATTAATTCTTGCACATGATGTAGGAACTAGGAATCAAAATCATCAAAGAATTATTAACAAAATACTCATGAATTGGAAATAACTGGAACACCAAATAGGTTTCCTCTCTGTATATTTTATAAACAATAAAGTGTTACAATACCATGCATGAGCAATGGCTTAACTCAATGAAGAATTCAAATACCTAAGGGACAATTCGAATTCAATGAGTGAGTCTAGCTTAACTGACTCTTTGCCATGCAATCTCACTCAGTTAACCACTTGACCAAAACCCTAATTGACTCACCAAACCCTTAACTAAAGTTGGAGTGCAATAAATGACTTAATCTCAACTGAAGGAGATGAAACACATGTCATAGAAACCAATCATCAAGTGCTAGTACTGCATGACTCCAATAAACCCTAATGAGGTTAACTGAAGCTGAACTGACCATCAGAAGTTGGTGGAGGCGCCTTGTTCACTCCAGTTCATTAAATAATAATAAATAATCATTAAAATAATCATTAAATAATATATTTAATGAATGGAGGTGCCTTAACTGACTGTAACTGATTGGTTGAACTGAAAGTAAACACCAGTTAGAAATTAGGTGCATTAATGTCACACAGATCACCCCTAGAGTGCTCTAGTTAGCCTCCTTGACTGTAGGGAAGGATAAGTTAGCCTCCTTGACTGTAGGTAGGCGTGGGTATGACTGGGATGATGGCAATTAATGCTCCACTAATGTCAATTAAACTTAGGATAGTGGTTTAACTAGGCCAATTTGACCAAAAGAGTGTGTATGATGGTAGATGTCTCCAACATTAGGAACTAGAGATTCCTGCCCCCATCCACCTCATGTTTGATGATTGAGAAGATTAATTAACTAGATCTCTTTTTGCGACTAACATGACCGCTGAGTGCAAGATTCATTATTGGGTTGTAAAAAACCTGCTAGTCTACCTCCTCCTTCGCTCCACTGCCCTTCAACTCACACCTTCATCTCCCTTGGCCAATGGGATTCCTCGTTTATTCCAAATCCCTTCATCTTTCCCACTCCCTTAGTCACTCGTGACCTGCCAACCACTCCAGTTTCCACCCCTCATGCTGACCCCCCTGCTGCACCTATGGACATTGGGATTTCGCCACCTCCCTAGCAATGAAGAATGGCCAACACCAAGGCCAAAAAATTCGACACCGCAAAGGACTACTGGAATTCTAGGCCTCTCCCTATCAAATGAACTCCCTTCAACAATGATGATTCTTCCAATAACAGCAATGACTTCAATGGCGATGACGACTACGACAATGAGGATGGGGACCTAAGAAACAATGATGGTCCAGTCATTACAAATCCATTTGACACCATGGTGCAATGTCCTTCAAGCACGTAGTTGGGCTTCATATTCGAGAGGTCCATTGTGGAGGAGCCCTACACAAAGCCTTAGGCCAGGTTTTTATTAATCATGCTTTCTCTTTTTTTATAGATTTTTTAGGAATTTGGACACCCATGTTTACTATCACAATGCTTTCTCAGGCATATATTTGTAAATTGTATAAGTTCCACATTTATATGATCTATATTCCTTCTCAGAGGGAGGATCTTGTAGACAAGAAAGGTTTGAATTCCCTTCAAGGGAAGGCTAGTGGGTGAATCCATCAAGATGGGTGTCTATTTTGGGGGGTCTTATGAGAAAATAAATTAGATATTTTCATGTTTTCAACTTTGGGCAAATGAAAGTGATATTTTTGTTTAGAATTCCAGTTTTAAGTAAAAACAATTTTTTTAGAGAATTATGTTCGCTTTATATTCATATTTTTTCAATTTTTTTATTGAGATTTGATATGTCGTTTTGGAAAATGTTTGATAGTGTGTCCTTATAAAATGAAAGGACTAAAAAATAGTCATGTTTGGTTGTGCCCCTAAAATCATTGTTAAACTTGTTTTTTGCAAAAATAAAATATGCTACAACATTATACACACAATATAATATTGCGATGACTATAAGTTTGTAACCGATGGATCTATATACTAATTATAATATTTTTTTGAATTCGATCAATGGGGAAACCTTTTCAGTTTTCAACATGTTTTTGGTTGCGACATTTTTCTCTCAATTGACTATAAAACTTAAAAATATACGAATACTTCTGTGAAGTAAACACTCCAATTAACCACACCATATTTGTTTCAATTTTTTAGATGTTGTATTTTTAAAGTTATATATTTTTCATTTCACCGCATTTTGAAAGAGATGAAACAAAACTGAACACATGTTAAGAAACAAAAAAATTAAAAATATCATATCTCACCTATACACAACAAAATATATACCTACGGAAATTAGATTTAATGACCAAACTAGTGATATCAAGTTCGATGGTCAATTTGTAGTGTAAGGAATCCATTTTACCTTCTGAAAATGGAGAAACCTGAAAACTGTGCAAGTTTCAAGTCTCAGAGGTTATTTGGCCAAACAATTGTTCGATTGAAAAATGTTTTTCTGTTACAAAACCGTTAGAAGAAAGGTTGTTCGGCTGAAATACTAAATGCAAAAAAAAATTCGTCATCCAGAAAAGAAAAAAAATTTACGTTATCTATATTCATATAAATAAAACGAAAGAGATGCATTATTTTCGCACCTTTTCATTTCGTATAAGTAAAAATATTTTTGAAGGGGTTTTCAGAGGATATTTCCTTTGCCAAAGGAGTTTTTTTACAAGGTATTTTTCTTCTTATTTATTTCCAAGGTGTACATTCAAAGAGTTTTTTCCCAAGGCACTTTTGCCAAATATTTTGTGTTCTAAAGTATTTTTGCAAATGAGTTATTTCATTGCAAGAGGTTTTACATAGAGTTTTTTTTCCAAGATATTTTTTCAAAGTAAGTTATTTCTTTCCAATGGGTTTTTCCAAAGAGTTTCTTTTTTCCAAGGTATTTTTGGAAAGGAGTTATTTCTTTGCAAGGGTTTTTTTCAAAGAGTTTTTTTTCCAATCTATTTTTGCAAAGTACACTATTTCTTTGCAATGGGTTTTTCGAAAGAGTTTTTTTGTAATGTATTTTTGTAAAGGAGTTTTTTTTCCAAAATATTTATATAAGTTGTTTTTTCAAAGAAGATTTTTTTTCAAGGAGGTTTTTTTTTCCAATTGTTTTACAAAGAAGATTTCATTACAAGGTCTTCTTATTTTTTTCCGAGGGTTTTTCCAAAGGAGATTAAACAATCATGGGCAATAAGGGAAACCATTAAAAAAAGTGATCGTAAATGTGATGACGATGCTAATAGGAAAAAACAAAAACTTAGAAATGGAGCCAAAAGAGCAAGGGTTGCAGAAACAGAAGAGAGAATTGAAGATATAGGAACATATTTACATGACATTGTTGATGAAATGGAAATTGAAAATAGGGTACAAGAAGAAAAAATGGAAGTTAAAGAGACCATTGTTGAACCTGTAAATAGTCATTTAGATGTTAATGTTGATGAAGTCAATATTGAAGATCAAAATCAAGATCCAGAAATTGGACCTGGTATGTATATATCATGTATTTTCCAAATTCATTTTTTATAATGAATTGTTGTATTTTTGGGCATATGTTAAATTTAACTTGATGTATAGGTACTTTTACCATTGATGATGAAATGTTAGAAGAAACTGATTGCGACAAATATGGAGAAACATTACCCATACATGTTGCATGATATTGTGCTACAAAAATTTATGATGATATTCTCAAGGATTGTTCAATAGCAGGACAAGCGCAAATTTTGAGATTTTTATTGGTGTCCAAGAAGTTAGAAGGTGCTACGTCATTATTGGGTATTCACAAGGTGACAAAAGACTTGAAAATCAAACATAATGTGATAGAAAATATAGGTGATGCAATAAAAAAATTTGGAAAATCCAGAAAGAAAGATACTAGTGCTGCACATAGAGCAATTCATACAACAATTGTTTCATCTAGTACTAGACAAAAACATTTGAAAACAAAACTAGCACAAGCAATTGGAACCTCAAGAAATACATTATACAAACATAGAAAATTCAAAATGCAAATAGATGAGAATGATGAACTTGCTTGCTGGGAAATTATTTATAGACAACCTTACAAAGATAGAATGGGAGAAGATGTTAAAGATATTGTATAGAAATATTGGTTGGAGCATGCCTGGGTTTCACCAAATTCAAGGGATGTGATACGATAAAGAGTATCATGAAATGTATATGAAATTTTTCCAAAACATATATTGGAAATGCAACAAGTACACTTGTTCAATAAATTCAAGGAGCATCATCGTGGAATTAATATATCAATCACTATATTGTTTCAACAAAAACCATGGTATGTTAGACCTATTACTTTACATGACACATGTTTTTGTCGTTATCATGTGAAATTCCAATTATATTATGACACATTTCTTGAATTTGGTAAAATAATTTGGACAAATTCACCACCTCTGCCGACAATACGTGAATTTATATCTCAAACTCTATGTGAGAGAAATCACGATGAATGATTTTATAATAAAAATAGTGTCAATGGAAAACATTGTCATGGTTTTGGAAATATTTTTTTATTCCACAATAAATACCCTATCAATAATGATCAATCTCTTTCAAATGTAACCATTGATTGGAGAAGATATGAATACAACAGTTATTCTACAAGTTCTAGTGATGCACATTCCAAACAAATTGATTTGCGAGAAGATAAAATATGTGTGATAGATTTTCTTAAGAAATTTGAAAGTGAAATTTATAAATACACCAAGAATTCACATAGGGAACGACGAAAATACCTTCAATTAAAACATTCCTATGAAATTTTTTAGCTGGAACAATTTTGTCTGTGGTTGATTTTGCAGAAAATTACACATTTGCTACACAAAAAGAGATTCAAAGTGAATACTATCATTCTGATCAAGTTTCAATATTTGTCCATGTTCTATATAGACATTCTCAACAAGATTTTGATGGCATTGAAAGCACGTGTGACAATCGAGATGTGATTAAAGAATATCACTTTTATATCAACAATGACTGTACACACGATACACATTTTGTTCAACATTGTATTGAATTTTTTTTTATGATTCACTAAAAAGTCATAAAGTTAAATTCAATGAAAATTGGATATGGTCGGATCGATGTGCAGGACAATTTAAATCTTCACGATCATTTTTTGGTTATATCAACTTCATAAAGCACTGAACATTAAACATCGTCGAAATTTCTTTGAAACTAGACATGGGAAAGGTGAACATGATGGTGCAGGAGCATGCGTAAAAAGAGCACTTTGAAGATGGCAAATGAACCATTCTTCTAGACAATTCCAATAAGCTGTATAGGTTGTCGAATGGTGTAAATCACATCTAAGCCATGATTGTAGTCAACAATCAACAGATGTGCGTAGGTATGTACACGGCTTTTTTAATTTATATTAATTGTCAATTTTAAAAATGTATGTACTAACATTCAAGTATTTGTGCACTAACATTAAAAGTTGGCATTTGTGATTTAACATTTATTGTGTAGGTTTTTTTGGCTTGTTGGGGTCCAAGATATAGATAGATCAATACCATATGAGGCTAACACCATACATGGGACTAGAGAACTTCACTTTATTCAAACAAAAGCCTTCCAAAACGTCTTTGCATTTGACAATAGAAAGCAATCATGTTTTTGTCATATTTTCACTGAAAATGTTGAATCTACAGAAGTTTGTGAAAACATAACTAACAACTACGTAAAACATTGGAAACACACAGAGATTAATCCTAAATGGAAAATGCCACTAGCAAGCATAGAAGAATTAGAATCAAAAGAAACAAAAATATCATCTGATGGCGATAGAATTTTAGATCTTGTTAGAAAAGTTAATGATCTTGTTCATTTTTCATTGTTGTCCATTGCCTTATGTGTATATATTCAATTTAAATCACTTAAAAACTATAACACAAATTGTAATTTGCACAGGAGATGTTTTCGCTATGATTGAACATTTAAACAACGATGAAAATGTAAAATATTATTGGATGCGGTGCACTAAAGGAAAAATGAATTTATTGGAGGACTAAAAAGACAATGGATTTACATACAAGAGAGGATCCATCATTTTAAAAGGCTATTTTTTGTAGGAGACCCATATGACTGAAAACTGTGTCTACTTTCACGATTATGAACCTGATGTTGTCAGTATAGTCATTTAGTATGTGCATCTCGAATAAAATTGGTACAAGTTCCATAAAAAAAAAAAACTTAAAAAATAGAAAATGGAAACTATCCAAATATGACCATGAACAGATAATTGAGGACGGCATTCCATTGTGATGTTTTTAACCTATCAAAACTTCATAACATTCCTAACATTTCCTAACATTCATTTCTAACATTCCCAACATCGATTCCTAAAATTTCCCATATTCATTCTTAACATTAGGTTGCGCCTATCAAAACTTCCTAAAATTCCTATCAAAACTTCCTAACATTCTTAACATTCTCAACTTCTCAACACTACAAATATTTTACATCTACAAATACAAAAATGACCATGAACAAATAATTGAGGATGACATTCCATTGCAATGTTTTTAACCTATAAAAACTTCCTAACATTCCTAACCTTTTCTAACATTAATTTTTAACATTCCCCACACCGATTCCTAACATTCCCCATATTCATTCTTAACATTAGATTGCACCTATCAAAACCTCCTAACATTCCTATCAAAACCTCCTAACATTCCTAACATTCTCAACTTCTCAACACTAAAAATATTTTAGATCTACAAACATACATAATTTTAACAATACATACATTTATATATTTGCACCTATCAAAACTTCCTAACATTCATAACATTCGTTCCTACATTCATATATTCTCACCTATCAAAACTTTCTAACATTCATAACCTTTCTTAACATTCATTCCTAACATTCCCCACGTGCATTC
>LPNX010984060.1:132759-143753 GCA_001517045.1 Pseudotsuga menziesii | reverse complement strand
AATGAATATAGCTAATTTATTATCTAATAGTTCTTAAAATGAATATAGCTAATTTATTGTTGGATGTATGAGAAATTACTGTGCCAATCTTTGTGTTTTTGATGTGTTTTTTATTTTTTAAATGAATGGAACCAATATCATCAAATATTAAGTAAAATTTACATTTCTTTATGTCAAAGAATCAATTCATGAACATAAATCTTAATTTAAATCCTAAATTAATACATAAATTATATCTACAAATATTTTTTCTATTCCATAGAATCATAAAAAATTGTTATCGATTTGAATTATTACGATAGGTGGTTACAAAGTAAGCACTCAAAAATAGAAACAATTAAAATTATACTAGTCATCTTTATCTAGTAAGCCTCCCAAATACAAACAAAGTAGGAAGTAAGCAATGGTAATCATAGAGCTAATCTTGGAGTAGTGCGATAAAAAATTAGATTTATATTGTATTAACTACATGGGACATTATAGGTACAGTTATTACCAATATACATACTTATCATAATAAAAGACATGTTATAACAAAATAGAGTTTAGGAAGCAATGACATAATTTAATTCCAAACAAAAAATATGTTGCACTCTATCCATTTGGACAAAATTCATGCACTCCGTCCACATGGACAGATTTCATGAACTCTGTCCATGTGGACAAAGTACATGAACTCTATCCATGTGGACAGAGTTCATGCATTCTATCCACATTGACACAGTTCATGCACTCTATCCAAACATTAACTATAGAATGATAAATGTGGGTAATAGTACATACCTTGAAGAAGAAACAAGTAAAGGCATTACTACTTCCTCTTCCTCTAAAGTTTATGTGTAGATATCATTCGTGGAGTAATTGGAGTTATAGATATGATCAATCATATCTATAACTCCAAATACTCTGTGAGCCATATCTACAAATAAAGATAAATGACCCTTCTTTATATAAATGAAACTACGACCCATATCTACAAGTAAACTCGAACAACGAAGGAAGCAAAACAAACCAAGCACCAAAAAAATGAACGATACCTGCCAACAATGTACCAAGATTTATAGCATGAAAAGTGCAATCATCAGCATTTGAATATTACTTATTACTTCATATTAGTACAGGTTGTAATCAATTCAACTTAGAGCTTAGGTCTAAGTAGTTTACTTTATATATATTATTTCTATAACCCTTTGTATATGTTAAATCTTATCCACAAACAGATCTTACTTTTATGAATGCAGAGTTGATCTATGGCTATTTATAGGATTATTATCAGATCAATCAGTACAATATCCTAATATAATGGTAAGTATAAATTGTAATTAATATGCATTATACATGTGATTTCTGATTCTTTTATGACATATATTAATGGGAATGATACTAACCTTAGTGTAATAATAATTGTTATTTGTAAAATTTGGTATTTTATATTAGAAATACATAGATCAAACGGATCGTTATTCATAACTATAAATTAAATGCCCTTGTTATTTGTACTATAATAATACATTCCACTGTTTTAATGATTATGGCTATCATGTACTTGTGACATAACATGAAACAAGTAAAACTATAAGTAGCTATAGGCACATAAACCAAATTAAACTAAGTTGTAATTATATACTAACCCCTATAAAACTCTAATTAATTAACTTATGAATATCTCTTGTGAGGTTATTTTATTACAGTAACTTAATGCCTATCTTGTGCATCCTAGTAGAATGAGACTCCAATGGGAGACTACTAAGCTCATACAGGGACAGAGTTCATAAACTCTGTCAATGAGGAAGGTGATGATGTCAATAATCAACTCTATCCACATGGATAGAGTCCATAAACTCTCTCCACGTGGATAGAGTTCATAAACTCTGTAAATGAGGAAGGTGGTGATGTTTCCTTTCTTCGACTCGTTCAACCTTTACAATAAATAGGGAAAGGGAACTCCATTCGCATGTATTTTATCATAGTAGATATTCTTATATCCTTGAATAAAGAACCCATTTTGAGACTATTAACATTTGGGTTATAGTTTTTTACCTTATCATGATTCATAGTTTTTACTCCTCCAATTGGCCCTTTTTTCAATTATATGGGGAAACTAAGAATGTCTCCTACGTTGCATATTTGTATCATTTGTCGTTTGATTTAAAAATATTCCTAAGTCACTTTTATGTCATTCTCACTATTCAAGGATAAACCTTTGGCAGCCATTCTTCAGTTTCATTGACCTTTTGTGTTGGCCACTCCTTGATATCAAATCATTACATTTAGTCTTTGGCGCTCCTTGATCTAAAACTTTGTACCAATTCTAGATCCATTAGTATTTGAATTACAACATGTTAGGTGATGGAGGATGTATTAATTCCTTCCTTTCAATGGATCTCTTCCTATCAACTTCAACACATATTTCTCTGGGAATGAGATTTAGAGTTTATGACAGTACGTTGGGGATCGCAGTCATCAGCAGAAATTTCCATCACTATTGGGTACTAGGAATTCCTTAATGTCTCCTACTTGATGGATTGTTTAGGTGTTTGAATTCAAGTCCTTTTATTCACACTTGTTAGAATGTACTAGGTACCTTGGGGACCATTTTCATTAATGGTGGTTTTCCTCACATTTTTTAACGGTTCTCATCATTGAATGATAATCAAACAGTTTCTTCCATGTTCGACTTCAGCTCCTTTATTCGCATGGTTAGGATTCATACCTTTTTGGTGGTTTGGATTGATTACTTTGGGTCGATAGTATCATCGTCATTTTTTTCTATTACCCGAGTTGCATAGGACCTTGTCACACTTAATTCGACATTTGTTGAGACATAGATCCACTTTGTATTTCTTCTAGCTATTATCAACTATTAAGCATTGATCCACCTTGTTCATTTGTGTGCATGACTCCTTTAGATTTTATATGGTGACTTTTTGCATATTGTATGACCATGATAGTTACATCATTTACACATGCTGGATCCTCCTGTATCTTTATGGCTATCATTTGTATCTGGAAATGTGTGTCCTAGAGATCAGTTTTGTCTAACATTTATCTCTCTTTCAAGTACCTTCATTTGATCCTTTTGATCTTGGATTCTCCATCACTTCAACTCCATACTCAAATATTTCCTTTTTATAATATATTTCATCTATCTTCTTCCTCTATAATGTCATACATTAGGGGGAATTTGTTATATCCTAAAATGACACACTCTCTTCCTATGACCACTTTCCCATGTTTTCATCGCATGTCGACACTTCCATGATGACATTTCAAGAAAGTCACAGAAAAAACACCTAGATTGGATGATCCATATCCAAATTTGTGTAAATCCATTTAACCTCTGCTCTAGACTGTTGGAAATCTATCTAAGTCAAGAACAACTTTGCAGAAGGCTCCAAATCCTGAAAAAATCCCAGAAGTACCCTATAAATGATATTTTTGACCTAACTATGACTTTTCATTCATACTTCCTGTGGTTATACCCTTTTTATTCACAAATTTTCCTTCATGCTACCCACGGTTACCTCCTGTAGTGGTAAAAAAAATAAAAATAACAAAAATGTCGAATTATGGGTGGTTTGGGAGGTTGTGGAATTGAATTGGCAAGTTGTAACTGACCCCTATTCGACCCTATCTCTTTATAAATGTATAAATAAATGGAGAGGGGTCCATGACAAGGGACTTGAACCTTTGCATTTTTATGATGGAATAATTGGGACTCTAATCCCTCATACCTTTTCCCTAGATGTAATATCCTTGTGTTGTAGATATTGGAGGATGAGTTCTTTGGAGAAGACAAGCATGAGATCTAGATCAAGGTTTCAAGGAGAAGGTAACCTTTGTACTTTTGCACTTGATTAATAAAGATATGATGTTCTTATTATTTCCAAGTAACTGTCTAATGTATGTTATACTTCTGTTTGTGGTCAGATGTTAATGATAATAATATTATGGTTTCATATTGCATTGCTTATCATTACTTTACATTTAGTCAAACTGGTTTGAGGAACGTTTAATTTGTTTTGCATTTCTCTTGGAGAAAGAGGAGCAAGAGGAGGATTGAAGGAAAGCTTGGATCAAACTCCATTACTTAAGGTATCAATGTTTCTGATCTTCGAATGTTGTTTGCATTTACATGCAGGACTATATGCATTTGTCTTTCAACCCTAGTATGTTTATGGCCTCTTAAACCCCAGCCATAGGAACACTTTCCTCTACAACAAGTAGTTTTTAAGGATTCAAAATATCCCTCCTCTTATTTTGAAATATCTTCCTCTGATTCAAGTTATTGTGGAATAACTGGAGGAACTGGATCTTATGCCTATCTGACTTCTTTTTCTACTCAATTATTTTTCCTAGAGGAAGCAAGTTCAGTTGTGTCTTTCAAGGTAAAATTAGATTCTTCTTTTTGAACCTTAAGCAATTCAAACCTATTTCTTCATTTGGTCTAAGAATTCTGAATTGCAGGGGTCTCGTTATAAAGAGAGGGAGGGTTTGGAGTTTTCCCTTCCTATCTTGGTGGTGCCTTAGGGTTTTATTGTGGCTTGTTTGCTTGTTTCTATCCTTCCTCTGCTTCCTTTTCTTTTAGGGTAGTATGGATATTTGGGAAATGCTTTTGAAAATGACCATATTCATGGAATTTTTAACATTTAAATGACAACAACTATTCGTAATCTAAATTTTGAAAATGGTGCCAATCTCCTACTGTTATCTTAATAGCTTCAGGTAGGTTGGATTCTAGATCCACTTCCACACATATTAGAGTAGAAGAGTACTGAGGATTTGTATCATCTTGGTCGATGTATTTGTCTAACCCATTTCTAATAGATTGTAGGGAGGTGGAGTTCTAGCAGTGAATGGGAAGTTTAGGGAGGCAAACCCAGACTGGAACAACTTTGGGCACATCAATGAATGGGTCAAATTAGGGGGTCTAATGATTGAGATATAGCCCGTGTGGACCCATGAAATATGACCCACTTCGAAAAATCAGATTATGATGCTTTATGGAGATTAATTCAAATAGGAAGAACCCTCATTCGACTACATATCAATTGACACTATTAGATATCAAATTCCCCCAATTTTTATGGATCCTCTAGTTATCACTAGTTTGAGGGGGAGGGCTACAGGACTATGAATTGGACTACTAACGCCCAATCTAGAAGTGAGATTCCTATTTGCATAGGTTGGTTTGGTGGGAGGGATATCATTTGGATTTCATTCAAATTTTTAACAAACTTTGGCAGAGGGTTGGAGATTGGATTCTTCCCTTGCATGGAAATGAGTCACTTGAAGGTTGCTTCGGCTGCAGAAGGAGGACGAGGAGGCGGCGTATCCCCACCTCCTTCATTGCTCGTGATGAAAAAACTATATCAGTCGCTCATGAATAAATTTTCTATGTAAAATATATACTATTACTGCAATACTTAAATATTATATTTTATATAGAAATAATGTGTATAATGAATTTTGTATTATATTTTAAAAGATTGCAACATTTTGGTGAACACATATTATGTCAAATAGTTGTATGAGAGACACTTTTCGTATCCCAAGTGAGTGAGATGTGTTACGTCTATGTTTAGGGAATCAATGAAAAAAAAGATGATGTATATATAAAGAACTAAGAAAATCTTAGTTTTCAATGTTTACGAAAACACATGAAAATAATTTTTAATGTTGGAAGTTGATTTTTTTGTATATTTTAGTGGTGCTTGTGACTATTACAAGGAAAACAATTGTTCAACTATGATTGGTCTTAAAAACATTTATGATTGATCATGTTTGTTGATGGAAACAACCACGAATATCGGACACATATGGGGATTAAATTTTTTTCAAACAACCCATATTCTAAGTTCATTTAGTTCCTGGCATATTTACCAATTTTCCATTAGCATAGAAAGGATAATGAATTTCTTGAAATGAAAATATTAAACCCATGTTAAGGAACATTATGTTGATATTTTCCATGGATGAAAAAACAAATATGCCTTAGAGGAGCATTCACACAATACTTCTCATCAAGTTTGGATTGAAAAAGCTTCTCATATTGCTAGGGAAGACAACATGATAACAAGAGGAGGATAAGAGAGGGTGTAGAAAAAGAAAAATATATATAATAATCTAAATAAATATGATGGTTTAAAGTTAAGTAATACATGGAAACCTTTGATTAATAAAATAAAAAAGGAATTGGAAAAGATAAGTTAGTTTCAATTGATTAATCTTCCCCGACCATCTATTTATTGTTTAGAACATCCATTTATCCTTCAATGCTTTATCATGTTCTAAGTATCCACCCTGATGATGGATTGAATTATGTGGTAGTCTGAAACATTATCTTTAAAAATGAAACACGGGGCTCTTTCTTCACAAATTGTTTCCATGTGATAATGAACACTTTCATTTCTATAATATAAATCTATTTATTTTATGAAAAGGAAAATTAATGGCAACTTAGATACCCAAATATTTTAGCAACATTTCCTTCCCCAAAGTATGGATCCTCTCATCCTTAATCATGAGTATTCATTCTATTGATAATTATGATCTTCAAACTTATAGTAGCGAAGATGCAAAATGGAGGTTGATTGATATCAAGAAAAGGTTACACTCCTAGTATAAGAATTATATACTATCTCCTCCTCAATAATAGAAACAAGGGAAAATATATTTTTTTCCAATCATTCTTTATTTCTCTAGAGTCAAGTTTCTTTTAATAATGTCTTTGTTTCTATTCAGCCGAATTTGGATCTTCTATTTATAGTCCAATAAATTTATACTCTCAAGGTTGGAATATGAATGCATGTTATACTTGTGTAAGGCATCCACATATTTCACTCATAGTTTTGTAATTTAAGAGATTTATTTCCCTTTTTAATACTTTTAGAGGTGTTTGTGGGTTTAATACTAAAAAATGTGATGGACCACACATTTCCTTAATCAAAATTCTATCACTTGTACTTATCTTGAATAAAAAATATGGCCTAGATGTAAATTGTTAAAAAATAATAATAATCATATATCCTACCTATCTCCAATTAATTGTGAATATGAGTGTGGAATATATGTATAAAATATTTGCATATAATAAATACATAAACAAAGTAGATTATTCACATGTTATGTACATTAATACAATAAATTGAGCAATGTTATTTCTTATCAATAAATCTATTATTTTTCGAAAACAGAAATTAATTTAAAGTTTAATGATTCCTAACATATGGTCTTTTTTGTAAAATTCAAGAACTTTCATGTGACTACAATGAAAACAAATGCATGTACACAAACTAGTGAAGCCTTCATTATTTAGGAATTCTATCTATTAACACTTCACAACAGTCGATTTATGGGACTGACAAAGTTCCAAAGGATCCTACTCATTAGAAAATTATATGAATGCCCTTCAGATATCAAATGTATGTTTTCCATCATTTTAGACTGTTAGATGAAAAAGAAAGCTCGATCTATGGTGGTAGATTCCTTTAGAGATGAAGACATGCAGCAGCGAAGATGATAGAGAAAGGCATCGTAGACCAATGATCTGGGATAACAAGGAAGAAGAGCGATGATAGAGCGTGTTTTTGGCCAAAGGAGATGAGGGAATGGTCAAGTTTGGCATTAGTAGAGTCTATTAAAATGGTAAAGAAATGAAATGCTGAAATCAAGGAAAACCTCGATCGACGGCCTGAAACAGTTTCACTGAGCCAACATGCTCGATAGAAGGAACATTCCCAAATCATGAAATAGGTTAAAGGACAAAAATATCTAAAGGCAGAGATGAGAGCATGAGCAGATCCATGGCCCCAGCTAATTTTTCAAGCTAGACTTGTGTGGATAAAGTCGCGATTCCAAATCCTGTATAGTGATATCGGCTTGAGATATCAATGGTCACGACAAAGAAGGGAATAGATCTACGGTCGAGGTTCTTTTCACGATATAAACTAGCACAGACAATGCCAAGGTCCTGATTCATGAAGAGGTGGTAGGACTCACTCAGATCGATGGTTGCATGGTAGGGTCGATCTTGATTGGTGGGTAAGAGCACGCCATGATTTAAAGCTGCTCATTGTATCAAGAGAGGAGAAATTGGTGGCAAAAGTAAAGAAATGTGGATGATGGATGTGAAAGGTTCCCCAAATCGGAGGGATGAGGAGGCCTCAAGGCTGTAATTTTCACATCCAGTGTGGAGATAACAGTGGAGGCGATGTTCATACGTGTAATCTGCCTCTTGGATGGTTAACTGGTTCTCTGACACCATTTGCAATCGGCCTAAGGAAAATATCATGACCAATGACATTGACTTCCTCGGCTCTACATGTTAGACACATGGCTCATGTAGAAAAAATAGTAGGGAAGCAAGTAGTTCAGGTTTTTGAAGTGGCAAATCTGGAATCCACATGAAGTGAAGAGACATCGCTAACTGAATCTGCTCAGCACCACCGTCATAGAGAGCGAAAAGGAAAGAAAGTTTAGATCCAAATACTTTAAACAAGCTAGGCATCCATGCGGGAATGTGCTTAAAAGTCTTATCCATATCAGATAAGATAATTGAACATTAGAGGAGAGGATCCCCACCCTGATGTCACACATGCTATTGTCATGATGACTAGTATTCAAGAGCATAGCCTTCTCGAGGTCATTTCGGCTGGCCCTATATAGTGTCATCCTCTGATGTTGTTGAAGTAGGGAAATGCACAGAAGGTGAGGGATAGAGGTTGAATTATGAGAAGTGTTGAGTTCTTTCATAGATAGCCATGGCTGTGTGGTTTGAGAAGTTAATTAGACAAGGGGTACTAATGGTTGGCGAACATAAAATTGCATTTCTTGATCGTCCTGGTTGTCTACACCAAGAAATCACCAACCACCAGGGCACAGATGATAAATTCCTAGGGATTTTCACTTGTTTCCACACAACCCTACCTTGAGATGTGTTGTGCATGGGTTTTTACATCCCAGGGATGTCCCTCCCACACCTCCAATTGTAGTCATGGCTTTCAAAGTCCCAACACACAATGGTTACTGCACTGTTGGAGCAAATGCTCAGTCTGGAACAGTAGGGGTCTAAAGCCTTCATCGCTTCCCCTCTAATATTCACTTAACAACTTCACCATGGGCGAGGGGGAGGTCAAACACACATCCAGCTACATGGCCTGTGAGAAAACCCTCCACGTAGAAGGGAGAGAGTAGTATAAGAATGATAAACCTCTTAATATGTTTATCATCATCAAATGCATGGCCACCCTTTTTTCAATTCGTCCCTATAATAGTGTTACCTAACGAAGGAGGGGCTGGAAAAAAGGTTGAGCACCTGAGTGGGGGTTTTCTTGTCAGCCTTTGAGCACCATGGTTTGAAGGAAGTAGGTTGGTCAAAGAAGGAAGAAAAGCATGTCCAAGAATCGTCTCAGTCAACAACAGACCATCAGCGGGAAACATAAAGATCGCTTTCATGTTACCAGGATAAAGAAAACTCTGTGCTGTCATTCTGAATTACCATGTGTGGCATCCCCACAATGTTGGTTCATATTTGTAAATCGTGGCGATAGTTCCACTCTCTAGACTGTTAACGTTTGATTGTGACTGGAAATAGTTTTTAGGTTTGTTTCGGAGAGTAGTCTCAGCACTGAAATAATATAAATACACTCCCGATAGAGGGAGATAAAGTTTGGTTGGGAAACTTTCAAGGGCTGAGGCTCTCCATTGTAATTAGTCTCTGGTTTCTTTGTCATGAATAAATTTGTAGAGGAAGGAATGTCTTTCAAGGAAGATATTCCTATGTCATTGTTTCTTTCAATATGTAATTTATTTGCATGAAATGTTCATCCTGTGTTCAATCTAGTTTGTTAATTTCTTTCATGTCTGAAATGAGTGTATAACAGTTTGGAATTCATACATGCTATGCTCCGTCTGTTGTTTTAGATATTCATTTAAGTTTTATTCTAAAGTTACGTAGAATTCATCTTGTAGATGCTCTGCGTAATGGATTGTCCCCTCTCATCTATTAATCACCCACTAAATATCTCCTGATTGCAAGATCAACGGCTATCTTTCCTCTGTTTGTAAATTTATGCCATTCTTTACCTCCTACAATATGTTCCCTACTCAGACCTTCGACTCAGTTTCCCAATGGTTCCTTACTCTGACAGTCCTGCCTGCATCTTATATTAATGCACCCACCCTATTCAGGAGTCCGACCTCTTGACCATTCTTGATCGAATATCCTACATGAAGTAAAACTAAAAAAAAAAACAAGAGAGAGATCCCTCTCTGACTGGGCAAGGCCAGAGGCACAGTCTAAAGTGGTTCTGCTGTTGCCTAGGGGAGAGCCCTTTTCTGCCAAACCTATGGGCTTGATCCTGGAACTAACACTATCATTAGTTAACTTTTCTTTCAAACCTCATTTCTAATATGTCATTTAATTAATGTGCATTTTTCATAATGACTATTAGATGTAAATCTTGTAGATATCACCTTATCAAGGGATCTTGAGGGTACGAGACTCTCTCTAGTTGATATTGAACACATTGTTAATCCTTAAGATAAATCTAATCCAATGTTATAAAACATTGCTAACTTACTTTTTATTATTATCTATTATAGAGAAAACAAAATGGATTAAAAACATCCATACATATTCGCCTTAACAAAGGAGTCAGACAATGGTTGAAATATGTTTTGATGTCCATATGTTTATATAAATTAGTATTGCATTTTATACAATGAATTATTTATTGAAGTTTCTAGTTAGTAGCCTATTATAAAATGTTTTTTTGTGTTTGTTCAATGTTTGTAGTTTGTGTGGTTGGGAGGATTGATTTTTATTCCCTTCATCTTGATTCAATCTTTGTAAGTGATATAATTCTTTTGTTAAGCGCCTCTGAAATAGTAAATTATGTAATTTGACAATTCCTTAATTCTTTTGTTAGAATAATAAATATTGACAAATTTACCAATGATGTTATTCTCTAACAAATAGTGAACCACCTTTC
>LPNX010984060.1:98895-132471 GCA_001517045.1 Pseudotsuga menziesii | reverse complement strand
TTATAAGGCGCAATAGGTTGAAAATCACAACTCACCTCAAAAGGTGAATACCATGTAGAGTTTTCAATTTTCTAGTATAAATGTGATGGATTATGTGCAATTGATTATAAAACTATTTATGTTTATGATAAGACATACTAATAGGATGAATGAGGGTGAAATTGTGCATCTCCATCAAAGGATGAAAGGAAGTTGAAAATTAGAGTTTGCAACCAAATATAATCCATGTAGTGTTTATATAAATGCTTGAGAATTCAAGAGTCCCAATTAGATATAATATATAGAGAGGAAGGCCAAAATGTTTCCAAAAGTGTTCAAAAATAGATGGGCAGCTTGTTATGTAGTGAGTTTGTTATTGTCGAGAGTTAAATCAACCATTTTAGAAAACATACACAATGACAAAGATGATAAGGTGAATATATGCAGTCAAAGGAATTTCACTATAAAAAATCAAGAGAGAAGGATTCACAAGCGTGTGTAGGAATGGGTAAATGCTACAAAACTTCCATCTTGTGGTTGAAATGTTTTAAGGTTTTAAAAAGAGTGGAACTCTATATACAAAAAATGATTTGCTTCTTCATGGTAGGATGAAGGAAATATTGTTTTAAATGATGCTCAGTTTTATTGATGCCAAGTGATCCCCATAAGAATATGCATGACCCTCCTCGATGAGAAGTATATCATCATTATATAGATCAGAAAACCATTGTAATTTATATAACCATCTATATTTGATGTGAAAAAATAAAAATGGTGTTGGCTTTACCTTTGGTAGGTACTAGAGAGAATATAATATGGGACTAAAATATAGATCTAAGGATTATTACTTCTTCTAGGGATCATATGTATTAAACTTAATGTTTATGATTGAAAACACAAAAATGAGAGGGTGGATGAGAACACAACCAATTTGTTTTAGTGCTACCCTTCTTGTACTTTATTTTTAAATGAAATTTCCAAACTATCATAACAATGGTAAAAAATAGTAAACTATGAAGACCATGGTGAAACATAGTCAACTATATTTATCCATATTTATCCTATGCCATCAAATTTCAAGCTTGGTCAACTATAATCAACCTTAATCAACCATTTTTAGCCATGGTCCACCATAGTCACTCGTCATCAACCATGGAAATCATGTTTAACCATGGTTAAACATGGTGAAACAAAGTCAATCCTATTCAAGCATGGTGAAACAAGGTCAACCATATTCATATATGGTCAAACAATCGCAACCATATTCAAACATTGGTAACCAAAGTCAATAATAGTAAAAAAAAATCAACAATAACCAAACATGGTCAATTATGTTATATTATCAACAAAGTCAACCATAGTCAATAATAATTAATTAAATTCAACCACAAACTATTGGGTTCAATCAAAGTCAACCATGACCATGTGAAATCAACCATAGTCAAATATCATTAATACTTAAATATTTTTATCCATATTCAACCATAATAAAATATTATTGATATATCAATATTGTCGACCATTTTAAACCATATATAAATATCATTATTATCATAAACCAAATATAACCATGGTGAAGTATGTTAGAATAATCAACCCATAGTTTACCCACTTAGACATTAATTCATTTATTTTTGTCTTATTTGCCTAGTTCATGTGTCCCACCTTGTGCAAGTTGTTAATTGCCTATCCATAGAGTTCAAATTTGCCATATTTGACACATGTAGCGCTTGGGAAATCCTTAGGAATCAAATCTTCTTTATTCCTGGCCTCCTAGGCACCTATCTACTTTTTCTGCTTTACTGCCTGCTTTTTCAGTGTTTTAAGGCACATAGGAAAGCTAGACTAGGTGAGGTGAACTAGTTTTTCGTCCTCTTCATCCTCCACTCTTTTCTCCATGAAAAAGAATGTATGATCTTCCATTCCACCACTCTTTAGCTTGCCCATGTTCCCTGGCCAATTCGTGAGCTCCATGACAGATTTGGGATCAGCTTTTTACACCTATGGGGGATTTGCTTAATTATAGTAAGCCTGCTTTATGCTAGATTTGGATGCTTCCTCATGCATTCAATTTATTCATGTATTATATTTATTCAGAAGCCTATGTTATTATAGGGTTGGCTATTGTACACTCAGTTAATATAATTTTGTGTTACAGCTCCATATTCAGTCTCCATTGTTAGCAATTTTGCATGATCAATTGATAATTGTTGTGGGTAAAATTAATCTACTAATGGCCTGAATTTCTGCATGGTATCAAAGCCATTGTAGGTTGTTACTCTCCTTCAAAAATTGTTTTACAGGTTCGACATCAAGACTGGGAGCCTTCTACTGACAGTCGGGACAGATTTTCTAAAGCTATGGATTCACAGAAAACTATCTTGAATCCCTTCAACTATTTTGAAGGGAAAGAAGAGATGGAGATCTTGTTGAGAGGGAAAGGCCTCTATAGGGTGACTATGGCTATAGAGGCAGAGCCCAATACTGCTGCAAAGAAGATCAAATGGCACAATCAGAGAGATGAGGCCTATGGCCTCCTATGTCTCAGTATTTCCCGAGACCTCCTTTTCCATCTCGATGGATTAACATCACCGGATCAAGTATGGGAGAAGCTTTCTGATATTTTTGGAAAGACAGATGAGATGAGGGGACATCAGATTGAGAATGAGTTGATTTCTCTGAGTCCCAGTAGCTTTGAATCCCTGCAGCTATATTTCTCCAAGTTCAAAGCACTAGTTTTGCAGCTGAAGCAGTGTGGTATCGAAAAGAAAGATGATCAGCTCGTATTGGCCATCCTCTCGAAGCTAGGAGCTGACTACTCAGTCTTTGTTTTGACCTTCTATGCCACAAAACTCACAGCTCGAACCTGGAAGATGCCTAGCCTTGCAGATTTCATGGAATCTCTCACACAAGAACAAGACAAGCTGGTGATGATGGGCACCATCAAACCATCCAAATATCAAGCTTTGATTGCTGGAGATTCAAGGGTGGATTCAAAAAGTAAAAAGAAATCTAAAAAGCCACCTGAGCAAAAGAGATACAAGAAACAGTCTTCGGAGGATCAACAAGGTCCCAAGAAAAATACCCAGAAGAAGAAAAACAAAGGTGAAATGAATAAGTGCTCATACTGTAATAAGGGCAATCACACTGAAAGCTCTTGTATGAAAAAGCAGATTGATATGCTGACCCAACTTCTGGAGAAGAATTGCATCTCCCTTCCAGAGAGCTCAAAGAAGAGAGAAGGAGGATCAAGTTCAGATGACAGAGAGAGAGTTCATGCATTAGTTGCTAGCACATCAAGCTCACCCAGTTTTATCATTGATTCTAGAGCTTCAAGACACATGGTTTCAACTAAGGAGGCCTTCTCCTCACTGGACAAGTTGAAAGGACCATCTATTGTACTGGGAGATGACTCTCTCACTAAAAGTTTATGCAAAGGAAGGATAGATCTTGATCATGGTCAGTTCAACAATGTGTTGTATGTCCCTGGTCTCACCTCCAACCTCCTATCAGTGTACCAGATGACCCACACTGGGTCTCCTAAGAAGGTCATATTCTCCCCCGATGAAGCTGAGATCACAGAGATCTCAAGTGGTAGAGTCATTGCAAAAGGAGTTGCAAATCATGCTCAAAAGGTATACATGTTCTTGTTGATGTATATGTAACTTCGGAATGTATTATTCTATGTATCTTATGTATTGTAACCCGATGTTTATTCTGGGATGTTTCTATTATGTATTTGAGTCATTTTGTTATACCCCGATGTTCCGATCGGGAGGATTAATAATGTAAACAAGTCATATCAAGTCATTAGGTAAGTCCCCACAGTTTCGAGGCACTTGAGTTATTATACACTAATTAAGGTGTAGGCTCGAGTAGTAATTATTAGGTTAAGCCTACGTGTGAAATGGAAACTTAAGTGAATGGACTAATATAAATAGAAAGTGTTTGTCTCTCTATTTATCACTCATGAATTACATCACTTGCTCTCTCAAGTGTGGTGCACCTTTGGAGAAGGAAATACTTTGGCTTGACAGAAGACAGAAGGCTGTTGTTGTGTTGGGAGGTCATCTTACTGTTTTGGGGATCACATCTTGTGGTGATACTATCTTAGAGGAAGTTGAGGGGTTTTATCCATTTATGGTTTCCCTCCTAAAATCTTTGTGTCTCTTGTCTCTTGTGATGTGCTTATGTGATTGCTGTGCTTGTTATTCTCTCAGTGAAAAGATCTTATCATAATGCTAGATTAAATGTTGAAAAACTAACATGGTATCAGAGCTAACCTGAGAAGAAGACATTGCACAGCTACAAGAACTAGGGATTCCTAGTTTGTGGATCTTCCTCCACATATTTTCAGCAAAAGTATGTTAGGACGACTCTCCATTGAAGGGTGCATTTTTCTGTCGATGCGGAACTCAATTTCAAGCATTTTCAGTTTCAATGTGGAAATTAGGGCTTTCTTCAGAAGAGGAATTTTTGAGTGAGACCAGCATAGGATTGTTCTCGTCATCAAAAATGAAGTTTAGAGACCTGGATCAAGAAATTTGGTTGGGTGAAACTCTAGGAAAGTCAAACCCTAGTTTGACCCTGAGCTAGGAGAAACCCTAAATACTAAAAATGCTAAGTTTTGGTACAGTCGCTATATTCCGAGATTGGCGAAGTCCCAGAAGCTGAAAATTTCATGGGACGAAGATAAAATCCTTATGAACACTGTGTCCAAATATCAGCCTCATATTCACTATATTCTGGGAGATATGATCTCTCCAAGTTAGGGATCCATCCTCTTCCAGAAATCATCCATAAACAGGACACCTGGGGATATCTGCAATATCTTGAGCCACAGAGGTCCAAATGGAATTTCTGAAGATGTTCCAGAAAGGGAACAGACTTTATTTTTGGTGGTCCAAATATCAGACTCAGAAGATGAACCAGTGACACGTGGCAGGCTGTACAACTTCGCTGTTCTGAACAGTCCTGTAACAGGTCACCTTGGGAAAAGGATCATAAATCCCAAATGGTGAAACCAATTATGATGAAACCTGCTGTTTTGGATCCGGGACATGTGAGGTTACCTCAGTGAGAAATTTCAGACATAGACGACCAGTAATTTCGGAGATATCACAGAAATAGTAACAGGAATTTCTGTGGAAGAAATCAGAAAATTAGGGTTTTCTGTTCGGGGAGCTTCCCTCCATTGTTTTCAGAAAAGGAGTACATTGGACAGCTCCATTTGAAGAGATCTATCTGTTTGTCCAATAAGATCTGAAATATTCCAAGTTTTTAAAATTAGGGTTTCTGTGACAAACCCTAGATCAGCGAACTCCGGGACAAGGATGGACACCTCAAATCGGTAAGATCTAATCCTTTGCTATTTCCATTTGAGATTCTCATTTCAATATGATATATCACATCAGCTTGGTGACAAGCCTGGGGAAGTTGAAAACTTCCAAGCCTGGAAGTATATGATCTCTCTGAAGAAAATGGATTGGACACCTACATGAGTATGGAGTTTCCAGTTTTAGAGGGAGACGAGGTTAGAAGTCTTTCACAAGGCCAAAGAAGACATCATGCTCATGCTGCAGAGGATGATGAACCATCCAGAAAGAGATCCAGATATGAAAGTGAAGATTCTTCAAGTGAGGATGAATATGTTCTGATATCATCTCTCACAGGTAACATTACTCATGGAAGTGATGATTGACTCATAGACAGTGGGGCTTCCAAACATATGACGGGACTCAAGGAAAGACTATCGATGATGTGGTAGTGATTGGAGAACAAGAAGGAGGCTTGTAAAAATTGAAGGGCCATCCAGAACAAGCCTTGATCCATGACACAGTAAATCCAAATGATCCTTGGCATAGAAGGCTTGCACATGTGCATTACAGAGCACTACCTATGGCAAGCAGAGTTGTTCCAGAATTTCAAGCTATTTGAAGGGAAGAACAAAAATCAGAATATGACCTAAAGAGACCAGTTGAAGGATGTGAAGATCCAGAATGAAGAGACCATGCAGTCATAAGAGTCTCTCAAATCAAAGAACAACTTGAAGTGGTAAAAGAAGAAGTGAAGAATGCATAAGTGGTGATGACCATTTTGAATGGCCTCCCAGGATCGTAGGATTCATTCATTCAAGGAATGTATGCCAGAAGGAAGTAATTACTTTCAGTAGAATCTGAAAAGAAGAAGAAGCTTGATTCATAAGAAGAGAAGGGAATATGGCAGAAACTGAAGATCAAGCTCTCATCATCCAAAGAAGATCTCTCAAGCAATGAGGAATATGAAGAAGTCAACTTTTGAAGAACCTCTTATTTGGATAAGAAACGATGCGATTATGAATGAAGAAGACGATGAAGCTGAAGGCTCAAGAAGGAGTCTACCCTCGAAACAAATAAAGATAAGTATTCAATTGTCATTTCATGATATTATTTTGTTATGCATTTGCTTTTATTCAGTTATTGTATTATGCATGATAGGATGTTTGCATTAATGATAGTATACTACTAATATGCATGTGATGGGTAAGTAGCTCATGGTGCTATACAAATTCTCTGTTGCTACTTATCTAGAATGAAACCTATTTGCTGACATATTGGATTAGTGCACAATCTCAATGTTGTCCTGGTAGAGATGGAAGGCATCTAGAAAGTTTCAGTGAGATATGGATGAATGTTGTATTGGCTAAAGTAGTTGCATGATCATATATTTATGCATAAGTATTTGCCAGTATGAATATTCTTTATGAAATGTTCTAACCATACAAATGCATTTGACTTGTAGGAAAGATCGCATACATAACCACCTACAAGCAAAGAAGAATGAAGACTTGTTCTGAAGAACAAGTGACGACATTTCAAGACAAAGAATAATATGATGAATGCAGTGACATCATTGATGCAGAACCTTCCAGACAAGAAGAAGTAACTAAGAAGAAATGGAAGACCAGTTCAAGAAGAATGATGTCAGGGCGTAGTATCGAGACCTGAAGAGAAGTTCATAGTTCCATCATGCAGTAGATAGAAACATCGTGGGATACAAAGCAAGATTTGTAGCATGAGGCTTCTCACAAAGAGAAGGCATAGTCTATGAAGAAACATTTACAGCTAATAGAAGTGAAGTCACATGACATGCATAATCATGTGTGCAAATGAAAGAAGGCCTTGTACAAGTTCAGAAGACACCCATGGGATAACACATACATGATGAGCTTGATGAATATCTTAACCTTTGCTACAAGGTTGATAGAGGATGACAAGCTCTCAGATGGATGCAAGATGAAATTTTGAAGAAGTTCAAGATAGAGGATCTTAGTATCCAGTGATCCTAGATGGATACTACTTGTCACTCCAGTACAGAATGTTTCAGTGCATAGAGTACGGAAGACAGAGGGAGTATGATGCTCCGCTTCAGAGGGAGTGATTGCAGAAGATCCTGAGGTTCGACATGGTACGACAGGATGGGAAGATTACTGATGATTCTAGGCTTTACTAAGAGTAAAGTGGATTCCAACCTTTGATTCAAGGTTGAAGGTGGAAGACCAGTGATGCTCCTGTTATGTGTCGATGCACTATTGTTCTAGGTATGGAGGTGTGGCAAAGTACAGATGGGATCTTCCTTGGACAAGGGAAGTATGCAGTAAAGATATTGAAGAGTTTCGGGATGATGGACTGCAAAGCTATGGCTACACCTATGGCATCAAACCTGAAGCTATTGAGTGATGCTTCATCAGAGTTGGTACCTGAAGGGTACAATTGATTATGGGCTCAAGTACGATGCGAATCAGAAGATTAACCTGGAGGGTTATGTTGATTCAGATTGGACAGGCAGTGCCATCAACAGGAAGAGTACTTCGGGATGTTGCTTCAGTATGGGATCAGGTGTGATCTCTTGGTTTAGCAAGAAGAAATCCTGTGTGGCACTGAGTATAGCTGAAGCAGAGTATGTCGCAGCTTCTTCAGCTAGTTGTGAGGCAGTATGACTGTGGAAGCTACTGTCTGATATATTTGATCTCCAGTTGGATGCTACTTGTATACATTGTGACAACCAGAGTTGCATGAAGTTGTCTGAGAATCCAGTGTTCCATGACAAGTCGAAGCATATGATGATCAAGTATCACTATATCAGGGATATGGTGCAGAGAGGAGCAGTGAAGCTCCTGTATGTTGCAATGGAGGAACAGATAGCTGATGTATTGATGAAGCCATTGGCTAGGATGAAGTTTGAGTACTTCAGAGAGAGACTTGGTGTTCTCCAGATCGAGGCTTCCTCCCAAAGATAGTGATGAGTCCCAAAGCCATTCTGACGAGTAGGTTAGATGTAAGGGCTGAGCCATTATAGTCATGGCTAAAGGATTAAGTTCCTCCCATGACAGATGTGAGTGCTAGCCATTCTGTCGAGTAGGACAGATGTAAGGGAAACTGCCACTCTCTGGGAGAGTGGAGGAGCCTGGTTCATTACCCGGTAGCTCAGTCAGGGACTGGGGGCCATTCTGACGAGGGTGTAGGATTCAGTTCCTACCAGGTCAGATGTGAGTGCATAAATCTCTCTTCATTGTGGCGGATGTGGTTCCAGCCTGGTTGAGAGTCTTCCATCATTGTGGCGGAGGTGGCTCCAGCCTAGATGGGATTGTGCCCTTCTGATGAGTAGGTCAGATGTAAGTGTAGAAATCTCTCTTCATTGTGGCGGATGTAGTTCCATCCTGGTTGAGAGTCTTCCATCATTGTGGCGGAGGTGGCTCCAGCCTGGATGGGATTGTGCCCTTCTGACGAGTAGGTCAGATGTAAGTGCAGAAATCTCTCTTCATTGTGGCGGATGTGGTTCTAGCCTGGTTGAGAGTCTTCCATCATTGTGGTGGAGGTGGCTCCAGCATGGATGGGATTGTGCCCTTCTGATGAGTAGGTCAGATATAAGTGTAGAGCCATTTCATAGATGGTAGTTGATGTGTCCTACCATGCTGGTGAATATAAGTGCTGAGCCATTTCACAGATGGTAGTTGATTGTGCCTACCATGCTGGTGAATGTGAGTGCTGGGCCTTTCTGATGTGATTGTAGTTTACTACATGATCAGATGTGAGTGTTGGGCGTGCCTTTCTGACGAGCAGGTCAGATGTAAGTGCTGGGAAAAGACCTACATGAGAGTAGGCCTACAACTAGCATGAAAAAGGGATAGCTCTGTAGAACTTCCTATGATGAGATAGTACACACATGATGATGACTAGAGGAGATCCAGATCGAGCTATGATCTAGATCCAGTTATGATAACTCTGAGAGATCCTGATCGAGTGATGATCCAGATCCAGCAGTGATGATCCAGATCGAGTGATGATCCAGATCCATTCCAGTGATGTTGATCCAGATCGAGTGATGATCTAGATCCAGTGATTCCATTTTATGATGATCTAGATCGAGAGATGATCCAAATCCATATCACTTGAATATGAAGATGACTTGAAGACGAATATGACTCAAAGACGAAGATGATCCAGTTGATGTAGAGAAGAAGACCAGTGCTGAAAATTGTGTCAAAAGAATACCTTCCTAGTTAAGAGGGAGTGTTGATGTATATGTAACTTCAGAATGTATTCTTCTATGTATCTTATGTATTGTAACCCAATGTTTATTCCGGGATGTTTGTATTATGTATTTGAGTCATGTTGTTATACCCCGATGTTCCGATCGGGAGGATTAATAATGTAAATAAGTCATATCAAGTCATTAGGTAAGTCCCCACAGTTTTGAGGCACTTGAGTTATTATACACTAATTAAGGTGTAGGCTCGAGTAGTAATTATTAGGTTAAGCCTACATGTGAAATGGCAACTTAAGTGAACGGACTAATATAAATAGAGAGTGTGTGTCTCTCTATTTATCACTCATGAATTACATCACTTGCTCTCTCAAGTGTAGCGCACCTTTGGAGAAGGAAATAATTTGGCTTGACAGAAGACAGAAGGCTGTTGTTGTGTTGGGAGGTCATCTTACTGTTTTGGGGATCACATCTTGTGGTGATACTATCTTAGAGGAAGTTGAGGGGTTTTCTCCATTTATGGTTTCCCCTCCTAAAATATTTGTGCCTCTTGTCTCTTATGATGTGCTTATGTGATTGTTGTGCTTATTATTCTCTCAGTGAAAAGATCTTATCATAATGCTAGCTTAAATGTTGAAAAACTAACAGTTCTCACACTTCCTACCCTACTCAAACCCCTCTACTCTTCTTATCCATGATAATGAAGCTAGCAAGATATGGCATGAAATATTTGGCCATATAAATTACAAGTATCTGTCTAATCTTAGTGAGAAAGAAATGGTCATAGGGTTTCCCAAGATAAAATTTTCCAAAGGATTCTGCCAAGGTTGTATCCTAGGAAAACACCCAGAGCACAAATTTGAGAAAGTTAGTCATGAGAGAACCTCTGCACCCCTCGAGCTGATTCACAGTGATGTTGTTGGCCCATTCCCTCATGTGTCCATGAGTCAGGCCAAATATGCATTGACCTTTATTGATGATGTTTCTAGGTATTGTTGGGTTCACTTGATAAAACACAAGTCTGATGTTTTTGGCCTATTCAAAGTCTTTAAGGCTTTGGTTGAAAACCAGTCTGGAAGGAAACTCAAGGCCCTCAGATCTGACAATGGTGGTGAGTATGTCAATTATGAGTTTATTAACTATTGTGCAGATGCAGGTATTCAGATGTAGCATTCTATCCCTTACACACCACAGTAGAATGGTGTTGCAGAGAGGAAGAACAAATCACTGAAGGAGATGGCAACATGCATGATGGAGGCCAAAACTTTTCCACCAAAGTACTGGGCCAAAGCTATCAACTATGAAGCCTATATCCAGAATAGGGTGCCTCACAAAAATCTTGATGGCATGAATCCTTTTGAAGCATGGAGTGGGCACAAGCCAGATGTGACCCATTTCAGGATTTTTGGCTCAAAGGCTTGGGCTAGGATTCCAATAGAGAAGAGGAAGGCTTTGCAGCCCCAAAGACAAGAGTGTATTTTTGTTGGATACTCTGAAGATTCAAAAGGGTACAAGTTGATAAACTTGAGCACAAACAAATCCTTCATTGAAAGGTGTGTTCAGTTTGAAGAAGAACCCCTTGCAGCAGTGGAAGTTGGTGAAGCCTCTTCACCACCTGAACCTCAAGAAGTAAGTAAAGAGTTTGTTGAACATGCTGATTCTGATTTTTCTGATGGAGATGGGTTTATTGCAGACCCAAACAGCCCCGCAAGGCCTAAATGGGCAGCCAAGACACTACATGCAGCAGGAGAGCTAGTTGGGGGTCCCAATGACCCAAGGAGGACTAGATCTCAATTTGAGAGTGATATGTGCATGAAGGATCCTATGTTTGCTGAAAATTATATTTGATGGTGGATTATAATACTCAAACATATGAAGAAGAAGAAAGATATCCAAGATGGAAAACAACCATGAAGGAGGAGTTCAGCTCACTCCAGAAGAGCAACACATGGGAGCTAGTGGATCTTCCTCCAGGAAGAAAGTTAGTCCAGTGTAAGTGGGTCTATAAGACCAAATTTGCTGCTGATGGTTCACCACTAAAGTACAAGGATATATTGGTAGCCAAAGGCTACTCACAGGTTAATGGCATCGATTACAATGAGACCTTTGCCCCAGTGGCAAACATGGATTCCATCAGGCTAGCTCTAGCCATTGCAGCCTCAAGGCAATGGGAGGTACATCATATGGATGTAAAGTGTGCCTTCCTGGATGGAGATATCACTAAGTAGATATATATGCATCAGCCTCAAGGAATCTCACAAGCTGATATTGCTTCCTTAAAAGGAGCTATGAACCAATCCTTCTCCATGACAGATTTGGGGCTCTTAAGTCAATTTTTGGGGCTTGAGATCTCTCAATCCAAAGCTGGAATCAAGGTGAACCAGTAAAAGTATGCCTTGGATTTTCTGATCAAATTCAGAATGCAAGATTGCAAAGCAAGCAAAACTCCCCTCCTTTCAGGAGTGAAGCTGGAAGAAGATGATTCTCCACCGATGGTAAACAATACACTGTATAGGCAATTGATTAGATGTTTATTGTATCTGACACATAATCGACCTAATATTTGTTATGCAGTAAGTGTGGCTTCTAGATTCATGGATCAGCCTCATGAGATCCATTGGAAAGCAGCCAAAAGGGTCCTTCACTTTGTTCAGGGAACAGGGACACATGGGATCTTCTATAAAGCAAAATATGATCTTGATTTGATTGGATTTACTGATAGTGATTGGGCAGGTGATAGCACAGAGAGAAAGTCCACTTTAGGATATGTTTTCATGCTTGCAGAAGGGCCAATCATCTGGTCAAGCAAGAAATAGAGTGCCATTGCACTCTCATCTTCAGAAGTTGAGTACAGAGGAGTTGTTAATGCAGCAACTCAGTGTTTATGGTTGCAGGGTTTACTTGGAGAGTGTGGTTTCGAACCTGAGTACTCAAATACCATCTACTGTGATAACCAGAGTACCATTCGAATCCACAAAGATCCAGTTCAGAAGCAGAGAACCAGACACATTGAGATTCACATGCACTACATCAAAGAGCTTGTGCATGATGGCACCATTCACCTACTCTTCTGTTCATCTTCAGAACAAGTAGCTGATATCTTCACCAAAGCATTTTGTGAGAAGACCTTCAGTAATCTCAAATCACTGCTGGGGATTGCTGATCATGATGTAAAGGCATGAGTGGAGACAAGATTCTACAATTTTGTTTTACAGTCCATGTTTAAGGGAGGATTTTCCCAAGTTGGTTTTGCCTCTTTCCTTGGTTGTATGGACTTGCAGTATGTAAAAGGGTGACTAAGACTTATTGCTAGGCCCTATATTTTTGATGTATTACTCATAAAGTTAGGATTAAGGGGGGGTGTTAAAATAATCAACCCATATTTTACCCACTTAGACATTAATTCATTTATTTTTGTCTTATTTTCCTAGTTCATGTGTCCCACCTTGTGCAAGTTGCTAATTGCCTATCCATAGAGGTCAAACTTGCCATATTTGACACATGTAGCACTTGGGAAAGCCTTAGGAATCAAATCTGCTTTATTCCTGGACTCCTAGGCGCCTATTTGCTTTTTCTGCTTTACTGCCTTGTTTTTCAGTGTTTTAAGGCACATAGGAAAGCTAGACTAGGTGAGGTGAACTAGTTTTTTGTCCTCTTCATCCTCCACTCTTTTCTCCATGCAAAAGCATGTATGAGCTGCCATTCCACCACTCTTTATCTTTCCCATGCACCCTTGCCAATTCGTGAGCTCCATGACAGATTTGGGATCAGCTTTTTACACCTATGGGGGATTTGCTTAATTATAGTAAGCCTGCTTTATGCTAGATTTGAATGCTTCCTCATGCATTCAATTTCTTTATGTATTCTATTTATTCAGAAGCCTATGTTATTACAGGGTTGGCTATTGTACACTCAGTTAATATAATTTTGTGTTACAGATCCATATTCAGTCTCCATTGTTAGCAATTTTGCATGATCAATTGATAATTGTTGTGGGTAAAATTAATCTACTGCTGGCCTGAATTTCTACAAAGTAATGTTAATCATAGTGAATCAAAATTTACCATATTCAAGCATGCTGAACCATCATCTTCTATATTCAAACGTAGCCAAACATTGTGAACCAAAGTAAAGCATAGCCTAGCATACTCAAACATGGTTAACCATGGTTACCAAGGTCAAACATAGTCAACCATTGTCAAATATAGTTAACCAAAGTCAACCTTAACCAAACATGATAGAATAAATTCAAATATAATCAAACATGTTTAAACCATGGATAATTGTAGTCAAACATAATCAATGATCATCAAATCCGGATAACATTAGTAATGTGTAGATAACCATAGTTAACTATGGTAAACATTAATTAACAAATGGCATCCAAAGTCAAACGTGGTCAACCTTCATTAACTATGGTCAACCATAGTCATATATCATCAACCATGGTTAGACATGCCCAGCCATGGTCAAACAATGGCACCAATATTCGACATGGTCAACAAATTTAAACCATATTCTTAAATTCATAAACATGAAGGGTTCAGATAGGGTTTTCCTACTTGATTTGTGGTTTCGAGAGATCCTATATGATCTTGGCAGCATTTTTTAGTTTCCTACAAATTCATTTTGATTGATCATCCACTTGTCATTCTATTCAATTTTTTATCATGCTCACTCATAGTTTATGTTTTTTTTTGTAACTTAAAACTATATTATCGAAAACAAAAGATAACATAGCCAATTTTTCTCGAAACCTGGCAGTAAGAGCCTCACAACATTTTGTATTCTCCCTTTGATCCCTCTATAGACATACTGGTAATTAACATAAGATCCAAAAAAATATAGTACTTCATTACCACATAACATCTAACATTTCACTTCTCCATAAGGACACCCTATGCATTCCCTTTCTACCTATCGAATTACTATAATAACGACTCTTAAAACATTGAGACAAAAGAAAAAAAAAGAGGCCATATGAGGCTACTACACATGAACCTACCCACGATTCTCCCCCCCATAGCCATGGCTGAGCATGCACATGTTTTGAGCTTCCTCTTGGTTCCCCTTCATTCCTGGATCCATTGCCGACGTTCCTCCTCCACCAATCATCTTGCTTGTCTCGCCACCCCCAAAAGTAGGTGAAGGTGGTGCATAAAATTTCGTGCCAAATTTATTTCTAATGAGCTCCACCTTCTTGTGCATAAGTATACAGTCCTGATGATTCTCTTTCAATGCCTAAACCAACTTGACTTCTCTTTGCATACATTTCTCATCATCCATCAACACGTGTGATAGAAGGTTCTTCATTACCCTGTAGTACATCATCATATGCTCATACGTAGAGGCACGCCCCATCGCGGTGCATGGTTCCATGTCCGAATAGTCAATATCCACCATTATTTCTTCCACCGGAGTGTCCTTGTCCTTATCCCATAGCTCATTGTTTATCGCATCAATATCTTCGTGGATAATAGTGAGTATCTGTCCATGAAAAAAGGTGGTTGCAATCAGGGCTTGTGACTCAATGCAGGTTACCCTTCTGTAAGAGCCACATAGATTCCTTGTAGTATTCTCTTTTCCATGATGATTGTGAGGGACCCTCGATGTGTAAGATTCACCATTGCCTCTCCTCCCCCTCCGATCCATATTCCCACACTTAAATTCAAAACATGAAAGGATTTGACATGGAGTATCTGCACCAATAACAATAGAAACATTTGAGTCCTATCTAAACAAGGATGAGCGATAATTATGATGCCTCCTACCTAAATTTATTGAAAAACCGGATATAATTAAGACAACTACTGGTTTCATGAACCAATTGGTCAATCATTTCCATAGTATGATCACTTATCTACCTTCCTTGATGCACTTCATGATGACAATATTTAACCTTTGTGGTAAGACTAGATTATATCACTTCTAGATCTTCCCCCAACCTAAAATAAACTCAAGAGGAGAATAGGGATGAGGTTATTGCTTCCTTTCATCATCTTGATGGCTTTAGGATATAATGTGGTTGGAAGGAGTTGTCATGTCCATGTGTGAGTTTGTCTTAGAATAATAATCCATCATTAGTACCTTAGTTTATACCTTAGTCAATTTCATTTGCTTTTATGCATTAAGTCATGATGGTTTAGACTTAGGGAAATTAGTTTAGGAGGTGAACTAGTTATTTTCACACCATTCACACACACATACAATCACTATATATTTTTCAACCCAACACATTTGCACCCTCATTGATTCCTTGGAAAGCTACTTCCTTTCTTTTGGGAATCTGGGTTTGAATAGGGGCACTAGTGTTGTCTTTTGTCCATTTTTCTCCTCCTAATGAATTTATTATGCTCCTTGAGCCACTTCCACACCTTTAATTACTCACCCATGGATGACTTGGACTCATTATTTCCCCATCACACTCCACAAACGTTCACACCAAGTTTTGTGACTGTTTGGGCTAAGTTAGAGCTTCATTGGTCCACCTAGGGGGGATTGAGGTCAAATATTTCCATGACAAATGTAAAATCCCAATTAGATTTCTAAGCCTCATGAATTCTTCCTAATGTAATATATCCCTGATATAAACACATTTAGATGTTAGAAAATTAAATAATATCCACTTTGTGTTCACATGTGTATGTAAATTTTGTTACTCTTTCAATTTTTTTGCTAGCTTTTTGCAAAGTAATTTGAATTGTGAGAGTATATTTATTTGCTATATCAAGTTGTGAATCAAATTATCACATGGTATCAGAGCTTATTGGAGTTTCAAATCAACCTATAGTGTTTGAGTTGCAAATTGATAGTTTTTCTAGATAGATTTGAGTGTTTTTTGTAGGTACTTTAAGAAAATTCTCACCATTAGCAGAAGCAGAGATGGAGAAAATGCATGTCTTGATGAATCCATTCAATTAATTATAATGGAAGGTATATATTGTCATCCAAACGATACCCAATGGTGTCTACAGGGTCACCATGGGGATAGAAGTAGAGCCAAATTCTGCAGTAGAGAAGTCAAAATAATTCAATAGACTAGATGAAGCTTTTGGAATGCTATGTCTCATCATTTTGAGAGATCTCTTGTTTCATATTGAAATTTTGTCCACCCCAAATGAATCTTGGATCAGGATTGAAGCTCTCTTTGGGAAAACAAATGAACTAAGGGGACACCATCTGGAAAATGAGCTCATCACTTTGATCCCACCCCATTTTGACACCATCTAGGAGTTCTTCACCAAATTTAAGTTTTTGGTAGTTCAACTCAAGTAGTGTGGAATAGAGAAGAAGGATGAGCAGCTAATAATTTCAATCCTTCCAAAGTTGGGGCCAAAATACTGAGTGTTTGTTAGAACATTCCATTATGACAAGATAACAATTTTAAATTGGCAAATTCCATCACTAGCAAGCTTCATGCAGTCTTTGAACCAAGAGGAAGACAAGCTAGTGCAGAGGGGCACCATAAAAATAAGCAAGGACCAAGCTCTTTCTATAGGTGTTTAGAATGCACCCAAAATAAAGAAGAAATCCAAGGATTCGAAACAACCAGAGAAGAATAAACAAGATAAACCCTGCAAGATTCCTAATGGGGGTTCGAATCCTTGCAAAAACATGGACAAGAAGGGAAAGGAGAAGACCAAATGCACCTATTTCCACAAGGGATGGAATCCTAAGAGTTACTGTATGAATAAAACCATTGGTATGATGGCATGGTTGTTGGAGAAGAACAACATCCTAGTCCTAGAGGGAACAAGGAAGAAGGATGCTAGTTCAGGTTCTGACAACAAGGAGAAATGTCATGCTTTGGTTGCAAGTTCTTCAGATCCCTCCATCTTCATCATTGACTTGGGAGCATCAAGGAATATGGCCTCTGGGAGAGAGTTCTTCATATCCATGTATTCAAATAGTGGCCCAATTGTTCAAATGTGTGATGGCTTTGATATCCAAGCCAAGGGAGTTGCCAGGATCAACCTTGACAATGGATATTTCAACAATGTCCTCTATGTACTAGACTTGGAAGTGAAATTGCTATTAGTATAACAAATGACACATAGTGGAGAATCCAAGAGAGTAACATTTACTCCATATGAGGTTGAGATAGCATAAATCTCCTCCAACAAAGTTGTGGCATTGGGGTATGCAGATCAGCAAACTAGAATGTACAAATTCTTCAAGTTTCTTCCAAATTCCAGTGGGAAAGTGCTTCTTTCTCATGCCAATGAAACCCCCAAGTTGTGTCATTAGAGATTTTGCCATATGAACTACAAATACCTTCAAGCACTGAATAAGGATGACATGGTGGAAGGGCTTCCTTTTATCAAATCTTCCAATGGTGCATGCATTGGTTGTGTGGTGTGAAAACATATAGAGCGCAACTATGGCAAGGGGAAGGAAACAAGAGCTACAAAAACACTTGCATTGGTTCATTCATATCTCATTAGTCCTTTTCCCACTCCCTCCTATGGAGGATCAAGGTATGTTCTCACTTTCATACATTATTTCTCAAGGTTTTGTTGGGTCTACTTCCTTAAGCTAAAATCTAAAGTCTTTGAGACTCTCAAGATTTGGAATGCCCTAGTTGAGAATCAAAGTGCGAACAATATTAAAATCCTTATGACTGATGATTGTAAAGAGTATGTGAATAAAAAAATTCAACACCTATGTGAGGAATGTAGCATTCGGTCCCCTAAACAACACATCAAAATGGTGTGTGCTAACACAAAAAATTGTCCACCTAGCTCTATATGGCCTAAAATTCATACATACATCATATTTCTACCATATTTCCCTTACTTTTGACCTTCACAACCGTATTTCCACCAAAAAAGGTCCAAAACATTAGTATTTACTATGGTTTACCCTCATTCTCTTCCAACAAAGGGTCAAAAACCCAAAAGAGGGGTCAAAACTCATAAAAAGGGTCCCTAAAAAGGAGATAAGATAAAAAAATCCATAGCAAAATACCATGGGTTAACCTTGGGTCAAAAAACCCTAAAACTTTACTATAAATACATTGTGAAGGTCTCCCCAAAAATAGTTTTCATAACCTTTTGCCATTTTGAATACGTTGGGACACCTTTAGCACTCAGGTATTCACACTACTTTTTGACACCACCCTGTTTCTATACCATTCCCACTTAGTACGTCGAGACGCCCTCTATACCCATCTAAAGAACCAACTTGTAGAGAGGCGGATCACATATAAGATGACCATGGTGACCCAATTTCAAGAAAAAAGGTTTAGTATAGGTTTGTTTCTAGTTTCTTCCCTTTGATTCAAAGTCACCGATTGGGCCCACACGAGGTCGATCTGAACCTCCTCTACATCAATTCCTGCTCCCCTAGACACTGTCGACCCCATTTTTCCTGTTTTTTCTATGTCTAGTAACAATTTCCTTTATCAGGCTATTAGACGCGACTCAGCTGCCTCTTTCACCCCGATAAGTGCGACTTAGTCATGAATTCCACCTCGATACCTGCAACCTAGAACACAGAGCTAGATTGCTTCAGTCTCGACATAGGAAGCGACCCCAATCACTCTTATAACATTATTCCGAGTGACCTAGTCACATGAAACCTCCTATTTTGCACGACTCAGTTTTTTGCTATCCATATCGCTGCTATTTGTTTGTTTTGTGCAAACCAAACCACACACGTTCCTTTGATAGGTGCAACTATAATCCTATAGACTATTTTTTGTGCTTGGTTCAAACCCTTGTCTGTCCAAACCCTTTGTTTAGAGCTGATATTCTGTTGTTAGGAACCCATGTCAATCTGTCTCTTTACCGTGTTAGTATATTGTTGTTGGACACATATGCTTTGTAAGTCGTCCCATACTAATTGTTGATCCAAAGTTTGTGTTATTGTTGTTGGGAGCATATGCTTTGTAAGCCGCCTGTAGTTTTTGTTGATCCATAGTTTATATTGGCCCATGGTTTTGACCCATAGTATTGGTGCCTAATTTTAGCATATAAGTGTGTGTGGAGGCCAAGGAAGGCACCGTGAAGTTATTTTGTATTCATCTTTCTCAAAGGAGGTTGCCCCCTCGAAGTGGCCTGCGATTAATATAAAAGTGATTTTCAGTTCTGCTGCTATATCGTGTATTTTGATTACTTGTTTGCTGCAGGGTCCTCACATTTGGTATCAGAGCGCTTTCTTGGGCTCGTTGGGTGAAATCTCTGCCCAATTTTTTTATTTTTTATTTTTTTCGCTTCTGTTACAGGTTCGGATCTGGGAATTATCCCTATCTGCTTAACTATGGGAAGTACTTGGGCATAATCCCTAAAAATCATTGTGAGGAGTACCATAGGAACCCCGAAGTAGCTGGCCCATTGAGAGGACCTGCCAGTGAAAAGGGCAACGACCCCTACCTGATTGACTAGTTCCCACCCGTGAGGTAAACCAAGAGCTGTCGTTTGTGGCCAAGCGGTTATCAGTTTTACCTGAGCCATGGAGTGAGGGGTACTGCCCCAATACACAAGCCGTCAGAAAGAATTGGTGGCTGAGTGAATCCCTTGAACCGATAGGAAGCCACACATACCTGGGGTCCATATCTATTTTCAGTTGCACAATCACAGATTTCCTCTGTCCAGAACTGTTGCCGGTCAGTTCTGCGCCGTTGCAGATTCCACTATTTTCGATCACTTTTCGGCCATATCTCCTTGGTTTCAACTCTATTTTCCCTAAATATTCACTGACACCTCTGCAATTCCATTCTGCATATTTCATTCCTGAAGACCCTATCCCAAATTCCACTTCCCAAAACCCGAAATCCCACATTTGTCTATTTTTAGGGTTTGCGATAACTCCTTCGATTTTCACCCAAATGCCTTCAAATTTTTCCATCGTATTCCTTTCCTCATTCTGCTTCTTTGTCCCTCTCTACCAAATTTTCTCATTCTTTCACCCCTCTCCAAAAATACCCATTTTTTGCTTCCCTGTCCTTTCGACAGTGTCCAAAACTTACTCAAACCCACATTACCATTCCAATTTTTTCCCAAATCCAGATTCTCCTCTACTGAAACAGTTTCTGTTTTTGTTTTTCTACCCACTCCCCCCCCAAAAATAAAATAAAATATAAAAAATAAAAAATAAAAAACTCCTGGTTATGGTTGTCACCCGCACCAGAGCAAAAACCATGGAGGAAGCACTTGCAGCCATCCAAGCCAAACTCCAGGAACTGGATGAAAAATTTCTCGGTCTCCATCTTGAGCATTCAGCTATGAACACCAGACGATAGTCCGAGTCTTCATCAAACACTGGGTTCTCTTCTTCCAGCAATTTTCGCGGTCCGAAGCTAGATTTTCCTCACTTCAATGGTACTGATCCGACTGGATGGATCTATCGTGTAGAACATTATTTCAGTCTTCATAATACTTTTGATGTCCACCAAGTTCCACTTGCCTCCTTTCATTTGGAATAGGAATCTCTTCAATGGTATCATTGGTACAGTAAGGCTCACGAAGAGCCAAAATGGCCTGATTTTTGCCAACTCCTTTTGCAACGATTTGGTCCTAGTGCTTTTGATGACTTCACAGGAGCTCTCACTAAACTTTGCCAAATTGGCACAGTGAAAGAGTATCAAACTGAATTTGAGAAACTATCTAATCATACTGAAGGATTACCTGATGACTTCTACTGGAGTTGTTTTATCAGTGGTCTAAAGGATGCAATTCGCTCTGAGGTCAAAATGATCAGTCCCAACATAATGATGGAAGCCCTAAGGTTGGCTAAGTTGGCAGAAGACAAGATGGTAGCCCAACAACGCTCCAAATCCCATTTTGTTCCCTTCCAAAATATGGGTTCTCAACGACCTCCCATTCCGCCAGCTCCTCGCTCACCTTAAATAAAGCATTTGTCTGGAACAGAGATGCAGGCACACAGAGAAAACGGGCTTTGTTATAATTGTGATGCGAAATTCAGTCGGGGACATCGATGTGTTCAACAAAAGCTCTATCTCTTGGATGTGGATTCTCCACCTGCCTCTGAAATTGGTGAAGAAGCTTCCGATACAATGGATTCTCCGGTTGACACTCAGGAGCCGCCTAGTGACCCTCCATCTCAGGATGACCAGCCCGAGATATCCCTCCATGCTTTAGCTGGAGTCACTGCCCCCCAAACAATGCGGGTACGTGGTTACTTCAAGAATCTTCCTCTTACAATACTCATTGATTCTGGCAGCACTCATAATTTCATTGACCCTCGGATCGCCAAACAAGCTGATTGTTTTATCCATCCTTGCTCCAACTTTGAAGTCATGGTTGCCAATGGGGGCACCTTACCTTGCAAAGGGAAGTGTCGTAATGTGAGTATCTCTATGGGATATTATAACCTCCGCTCTGACATGTTTTCCTTGACCTTAGGCGGATGTGATGTGGTTTTGGGCGCTCAATGGCTACGCACACTTGGCCCCATCTTATGGGATTTTGCTGAACTTTGGATGCAGTTCTCCCCCGATGGACACAAACACACATTGAAAGGATTACAACTAGGGTCTCTCAGCATCATCAGTTCACATCGCATGGAAAAACGCCTTAAGAAGAGTTCCCATGGTGTCATCGCTCAGCTCCATTCCATTCAAATGCAACCATCAACGGCCCCCACTACTCCTTTGGATCTCCAACAAATTCTGGATCGATATACAGGTGTTTTTGCTGAACCAGTGGAACTTCCACCTTCACGACCAGAGGACCATCGTATTCAGCTGCTTCCTGGCAGCATTCCTCCCAACATCAGGCCCTATTGCTACCCATTTCACCAAAAAACAGAGATTGAACTCCTCGTTAGGGACTTACTGAAGCAAGGTATTATTTTCCCAAGCACAAGTTCCTTTTCTTCACTAGTTCTTCTTGTCCGCAAAAAATATGGGTCATGGCGCCTCTGCATTGAATTCCGAGCACTTAATCACCTCACCATCAAGGATAAGTTTCCAATTCCTATTGTTGATGAGATTCATGGTGCTCAATTTTTCTCCCAATTGGATCTTCGCTCTGAGTATCATCAAATTCGGGTTCATGAGGATGACATCCCTAAAACAACTTTTCGCACACATGATGGCCACTATGAGTTTTTGGTCATGCCCTTTGGTCTCACTAATTCTCCTTCCACATTCCAGGCCTTGATGAATAAAATATTCTGACCCTATTTGAAGAAATTCATTCTGGTATTTTTTGATGATATCCTCATCTACAGTAAAACATGGGCTGAACATCTCTAGCATCTGGCTCTTGTAATGCAACTTTTCTCTGATCATCATCTCCATGCCAAAAAGTCTAAATGTGTTTTTGGCCAAAAGGGAGTTGAGTATCTCAGGCACATTATCTCAGCACAAGGGGTTCGTGTGGATCCTGCCAAAATCGCTGCCATGAACAATTGGCTGCCTCCTAAGACACTCAAGAGCCTTCATGGTTTTTTTGGGGTTGACTGGATACTACCGCAAGTTTGTCAAGGATTATGGGAAGATTGTAGCTCCATTAACTACTCTGTTGAAAAAGGATGCTTTTATATGGACACATGTTACTGAGTGTGCATTTGACAAGCTGAAACAAGCTATGTGTACTACACCTGTTCTAGCTATGCCCTATTTTTCCAAGCCCTTCACTATTGAGAGTGATGCTTGCGGCAATGTACTTGGTGCTGTTCTCCTTCAATATGAACACCCCATTGCGTTCACCAGCCCAGCCCTTTTCGGTAAGAATTTAGCTGCCTCTACATATGAGAAGGAAATGATGGCTATTTTTCATGCAGTACAAAAGTGGCTCCCTCTTGCTGAATGGTGGTACAATACCTCTTACCACACTACCTCTAAAATGACTCCATATGAAGTAGTTTATGGTCAGGCACTGCCAGTTCTTCTTCCTTACACCCCCATTAGTTCTCCAGTTCAGGCAGTTGACATGGTCCTTCGAAACCACGATGAGGTTCTTCGCATTTTGCGTGAAAACCTTCACATGGCAAGAAATCGCATGAAGCAACAAGTTGATCAGCATCGTTCTGAGCGCACTTTTGAAGCCGGTGATATGGTTTTTCTTCGTCTCCAGCCTTACAAGCAATCCTCACTAAAACTCAAAGGGCGTCATAAGCTCACTCCAAAGTTCTATGGGCCATATCGGATTCTTCAGAAGATTGGGTCTGTTGCTTATAAATTGGAACTTCCGCCTTCTTCCCGCATTCATCCAGTATTTCATGTCTCTTGTCTGAAGAAAGTTCTTGGCCCCAACATCAAAGGCCAAACTATTTTACCAGAACTGGATAATGAAGGATCCATCTTTTTGGAGCCGGAGGCTGTCCTCAATAAGTGCACTCGTCAGCTTCGCTCTTGCTCTATCACAGAGGTCTTAATTCAATGGCACGGAATGCAGCCCAAGGATGCTACGTGGGAACCACTCCTTCAGATTCAGCGACAATTTCCACATCGAAAGCTTTGAGGACAAAGCTTTTTTTAAGGGGGAGGGGATGTTAGGAACCCATGTCAATCCTTCTCTTTACCGTGTTAGTATATTTTTGTTGGACGCATATGATTTGTAAGTCATCCCATAGTAATTATTGATCCATAGTTTGTGTTATTGTTGTTGGGCGCATATGCTTTGTAAGCCGCCTGTAGTATTTGTTGAACCATAGTTTATATTGGCCCATGGTTTTGACCCATAGTATTGGTGCCTAATTTTAGTATATAAGTGTGTGTGGAGGACAAGGAAGGCACCGTGAAGTTATTTTGTATTGAGCTTGCTCAAAGGAGGTTGCCCCCTCGAAGTGGCCTACGATTAATATAAAAGTGATTTTGAGTTCTGTTGCTATATCGTGTATTTTGATTACTTGTTTGCTGCAGGGTCCTCACATCTGTCCAAACCTTCTCTGTTGATTTCCTACAAAAACCATTGTTACCAATTTTGTTTCAAGAATTGGAAGGAAACCTTTTACATACAAATGCACACACACTGATGCCATTAATGAAACACGCTCAGTTCATGACCTTGAGAAGAGCCATTAGAAAGAATCAATTAACATAATCACATTTAGTTTTGGACATAAGTTTCATTCGTAAAAATGTGGGAAGTACTTAGGATTTCCCCTAAAATTAATTGTGAGGAGTACGACATCAACCCCCAAGAGAAAAGGAAAACTACCCCTAACAGATTGACTAGATTCCCACCCATGAGGAAAACCAAATATTTTCCATTTGTTACCAACCAGTTAGCAGCTTTACCTATGTCATGGAGTGAGGGGTACTGCCCGAATATGCAAGCTATCAGACATCCTTAGTGGCTGAGTGACTTTTTTTGAACCAATAGGATGTCATTTTAAACTAAGTTCCATATTCATCTCCTGTAACTACCACAACCACCATTACTCAACCACATTATTCCCACCATCTTAGGGGACCCCCTTAGTTCGGTTCCATGAACCACCACCATCGAAGCCAGATCTTCGACATCACTCTCCACCCTCAGAACCACACACAGCCTTTGAGTTCGATTCATATTCTTACCAATCCAAACCCACTTTCTTCACTACCCTGTCTAGCCCCATGGCTGGCACAAAACCAGATCCCTTCTATGGAGGGGTAGCTGGTAGTGGCCCTACATCTTTGTCACCCATTATCACAGGTATCCCCTCTAGTGGTACCGTTGCCACTACCCACATTGTTTTTGGCATGCCACCCATTAGTGGCATCCCCACACTAGCTACCATGGTTTCCACCATTCCATCTATTCCACTTGGGGGTAGTCTCCCTTCCACGTCCATCCATACTATCCCCAGAATGGGAGGTCATCCTCATACACCCCCAACCATGCATGGGAACTATTATCCTGCAAACACAAGGATGATTGCTGGTCTATCCTGAGCCAACCTTAGGTCTAGCTTACCTTTCATGGCTGGTCTTAACTTGCCATATTTGGCAATATTAACAAATGACCCCATCAGTCATGAACCACACTAGCTTGCATGCCTACAAAACTCCCATCAAACATCCCAAAGTTTGAGAAAAAGGAGGGTGAGGACCCATAGAACTATATAATTTAGTTCCACTTATGGTGTTCCTCAAATAGTATAGCGGATGACTCGGTGAGATTGATATTGTTCCAGTGCACACTCATATATGTTGCGGCCAAATGGTATATTGAACTGCCTCATGCCACCTACCTTGATTTCTCTTCACTTGCCTCCATGTTCCTCCAATACTTTCAACTACTCATCCACTATGACGAGGGAGTGGATATCCTCTTATCCTACCATCAAAATACAGCTACCCACATCACAGATCACATCCATGAGTGGTGATGTAGACACAACTTGTGCAAGATCCAACTAGATGACATGATCTTCCTTGACTAGTTTTTCAAAACCTTACTCCCACCCATTTCCAAGGAATTTACCTCTGAACGAACCCAATCTGAGGAGGAGGCCATATTAAAGGCTTAGCATTTTGACTTAATATACACCCATTTTGGGTATTTATATACCATCATTCCCAATTCTCCTTGATCCCACACCTCTCGTCATAACACACTGAGGGCATCCCACGCTGTTGATGGAGTCATTGGATATATCACACAACACCCTAAGTTCTACACATCCTCCCCTATGATGCCACCACACTCGGGTAATATCCAATGTATTTCCCAACCCAATTTTTCACCCAACTACTCACGGATGATGGCTCAGTCTATAGCCACCCCCTCTTATGCACGCCCTCCACCAGTTCATCACATCCATGGGCCGACCTGTTCGGCGTAGTCATGTTCTGGCCAGTCGACATGGTTTGCAGCTCCTCCATCCCCTCCTGTCTATTATGCGCCACCTATGCAACCCACCTCGGCTCCATCCCAGATCCTCTAGTTTCTACAAGACAGGTTTATGCTTAGCAGAACCTTCCTAACAAACCTACCCCCAATAACCAACAAGGGAAAGGAAAGAATTGAGGCATTAATCAGCCCCAAAAAGGCATCTAACAGACCAATCCTCCAAACAATAACGATCTTCACCATCCTACAAAGAATCCCTGTCATCCCAACCAACCTGGGAAGAACCTACATCTAAGGGCCAACCACCTGTGTTCCATCACTAACGTCTACGGTCATTACACTCACCAATTCCCTCAAACGGATTACATGCAACAACTTCTGCAGAATGACTGACAACATGACCCAAACGCAGCTGCTCTAGCGCATCCTAACCGAGAACCACCAAGGTTGCACCCATGGTTCTCCAAAATCCACTACCACACCAAAGGATGGTTGCAACCTAACCCTTGCCCCCACCCTCTCGCACAACTCCTATTGCAACCCCTCCTACAGAGGCTGGTGTTCATCACCTAATAAGAATGTCATCTGAAGAAGTCAACCTTCAGACTCAGCATAACTAGTATGGCTCCACCACAACAACCACTGACCCATCAACGACATATACTTCTTCCAATGTGGACATGTGTTTACATTTACCAATACCCCCCACCTAGGGGGCATCTAACGCACCACAGTTCCCTATGCATCACATTGCAAACAGTGCTACTACCAAAGCTACCCTCAACTATAGTATAGTTGATGACCTGGCCCAATATCCTACCATCGTGTCCACTTTGTAAGTACTCAAAACCTTCCCAACACAGCATAAAGAATTGTTGTTCACGCTAGGTGTCATTGGTCCATATGAATCCTTCAATTCAGGTTGATTACATTGAATTTGGATAAAGGAAAACCAAGGATGACATCCAGCGTCGCCTTCTAGGTTCTGGTCTCAATTTGAAATTTGGTCATACATCGATGCATCATTGATGAAAGGGTCTCCACTTGCGTCATGTCAACCACTATTTAGCAGAATCTTGGATCCCCTACCCTTCAACCACCTACAACTTCTCTCCATGCCTACAATGGCCATTCCACTCAGCCATAGGGTATTCTCATGAAGGTCCATGTTGAATTAACTGGTACAACGGTGTTGATTGACATTGAGGTTTTCAATTCCCAACTTGACTATAACCTCCTCCTAAGACATAGTTACATGTATGCCATGCAAGTCATGGCCTCTAGGGTCTTTCGACTACTGATGTTCCCCCATGATGGGAAGATCGTAAATGTCGACCAATTGACCTACTACGATCCTAAGGGACTGGCCACACCGGAACATGTCCTTCTAACTATCATCTCAACCATTGACAATGTTTCAATTCCATCCTTGTATGCTATTGGCCTAGGCCTATTTGAAAACACCCCCATGACGGACACCTTTTTTTCCTTGCCACCTCCGCCTACATCGACTGAAGTTTCAGATTTGTGTACTATCACATCCAGTAACATCTCGACCACATCACAACCTTAGTCCCAACCTCAACATCAGCCTCTGGGAAAGTCATTAGAGGAAATTTCAACTCAAAATGGGCCTCCTAAGTAAAATTAACAAAATAATAGTTAAATTAATAAAATAATATTTATTAATTTTGGAGGAAGAAAATAGAAAACTACCTTTTTGCTTGTATTTTCGACATATATCCCTGTGTGTTTACTGAAATTTCGATTGGGAGAGGTCGTTGGATGCAGAATTAAATTCCACATCTAACGAGTACCCACTCGACATACTTTTGATGGATCCCTCTACCCAAAAAACAAGAAATACCTGAAAAATCATGATGATGATGTCACCATCACGTTTTTTCATGTATTTCTTGTTTTTGGGGTAGTGCAGCCCGTAAAAAGTATACCGAGTGGGTACTCGTTGGATGTGGAATTTAAATTCTGCATCCAGCGAGGTCTCTCGATTGAAATTTGAGTAAAAACACAGGGAGATATGTCGAAAATATGAACAAAAAAGTAGTTTTTTTATGATAGCTATCCCCAAATTTATATTAAAAAAAATGTTTAAGACCTATATGGTATTTCAAATTTAAAGCAATTTTGTTGGCTAACACATGATGACATGAAATTTGAATTAGGGTTGAAAGGCCCATTTTGAGTTGAAATTTGCTCTAATGATTGGGGTTCATCCCCCCCCCCCCTGCTGTGCATTATACGACATCCTAGGTCACGCAACCCAAAATTGTCTATATTTTCCTATCCTATGCACCCACATGGATGCTATGGATACATCTGATGAAACCCCAATAGTCAATATCCAAAATCTGTTGATGGTTAGGAACAAGTCATTGTAGACTAACCACCCTTGTGTGATTTTTGAATTTTACGGTCACTACTCTCACAATTTCCCTGACGTTTTTGAGTATCAGTGTGCCCTTGGCGACCTTCAGAAACACTCTCAGAAGTCTGACATCACTGTCCATGAGGAGATACACCCTTGAGTTTCTTCCGCGGATACGTCCAGCACCATATATATGATCTCTAGTTCTGCTAGTCCTTCCATCCCCTTAGATATAGAATATTCCTTAATATATGTATGCATTGTTTTAGATACAATGAAATAATCATTGAAGCTCTATCAGCTCCTGATTACCCTTGGGATGATAGGCATAAGCATTCATTCTTTGTTCTCGATGAACCTCTTTCATCGTTGTATCAACAATCTATTGAATCCAAAGACTTCATCCATGGAAAAGTCGACTGGTTCAAGAACCCCATTCCGGCACTCGATTCCTTCGAACAGGGTAATATGGCTAACATTTCTCCAACAATCCAAGTCAAAATATCAAGTAACCCTGAGGAAGTTGAAGACATTGTACTTGGAGCCTCTTGCTCCCTTGAAGAGGCAGCTTCCTAGAAAGCTTTTTTTCAGGAGTTCGGTGATGTTTTTGCTTGGTCCTATACCTAGACACCTGGGCTTGATCCATTCATTGTCGAACATTGTATCGACACATGGCCTGAGGTGGCACCCATTCGCGAAGAAAAATACCCATTCACCTTGTAAAGGATCCTACTGTAAAGGATGAGATCGATAAACTGCGCAAAGTCGGTTTCATATACCCCATCACATATACCACTTGGGTTTCTAATCATGTTCCCGTTAATAAAAAGAAGGGTACCATTCGTGTCTTTACTGACTCCATGATTTGAATTTGGCATGTCTCAAGGATAATTTCCCCACTCCATTCATTGACTATATCATTGAAATCGGTGCCAGACATGAAGTCTTTTCTTTCATGGATGGTATTTCCATATCATCCTAGTCTACTTGGATGACCTCACGATTCGCTCTCAAAAGTGTTCATAACATTTAAAGGAATTACAACAAGTCTTCTTGTGATGTTGCAAATACAATGCTTGCTTGAACCCTCTCAAGTACATGTTTTGTTTCCCTATCGGATGTTTACTTGGGTTCATCATCTCTCATAAAGGGATTGTGGTCGACCCTTTGAAGGTTCAAGCCATTTTGAATCTCACCTCACAATGTACTTTCCGCCAATTGCAAAGTCAGCAAGGCAAGGCCAATTTCCTTAGCCGTAGGTTATATGCTTGAAGTCACCATGAGTATACCTCGGTCATAGTTTTTCTTTTTCTCTTTGCATCGTTTTTACCACAGGTGAGTGACCCCCTCCAGTAGTTTCTCCAGGTCTAGTTGCAGTGAATCCATTGTGGAACTTTGTCACATCATTTGCATGTGAGCAGGTCTATCTTACCCATCTACCCTACCCCTACATAGTTGGTAGCCCACTGGAGCATTAGAGGAATTTTGGGGTCTAAAATGGGCCTCCTAAGGAAAATAATAAAATAATAGTTAAAATAATAAAATAATATTGATTAATTTTGGAGGAAGAAAGAAAAAAACTACTTTTTTGTGTTCGTATTTTTGACATATCTCCCTGTGCTTTTACTCAAATTTTGATCGGGAGATCTCATTGGATGCGGAATTTGATTATGCATCCAACGAGTACCCACACTACATATTTTTGATGGACCCTGCTACCCCAAAAACAAGAAATACCTGAAAAACGTGATGATGACATCATCATCACGTTTTTTCAGGTATTTATTGTTTTTGGGGTAGCGGGGTCCATCAAAAGTATACAGTGTGGGTACTCATTCGATGCAGAATCAAATTCTGCATCCAACGAGCTCTCCCGATCAAAATTTGAGTAAAAACACAATGAAATATGTCGAAAATACGAACAAAAAAAGTAGTTTTTTTAATGACAAATATGTCTATTCAACCATTATGGTTGACTTATTTTATTAAAATTCTATTGGTTCTTGAATTCCAACTCACAAAAAATTATTTTGGCACGTTTTCTTATAAGGCCCATTTTAGACCCCAAATTTCCTCTAATGGGTGCGGTCCCACATCTCCATGTGCGCAAAGTATGTTGCACGTATGATGTAGGTACCACTATGCTAGCATACCATCAAGTCCCAAGACCTGCCCTAGAGGTCAAGGCCTCTCAGTATCTCCTTGGTATTTCATGCACACATATGGATCATCCTCTACAAGGATAGGAAGCTGTCACCATTGTGCAAAAAGCTCATGGGTTGAGAAACAACCTTCTAGACTTTCTCCCTCCCTAGTGATTCTTCAGTCCATTTGCCAAAGTGACGTTGGTTTGCGTGCCACAATATGAATCACACCTTGTACCTTGATGATCTAGATCCATACCCATAAACCTCCATTTGGTCTAGTTTTTCTCCGCGCACTACTGCACCAGGGCCAACATCACTAGCTGCTAGTCAGAGCTATATGAAGTCCGTTTCAGACACCGTTCACACCACCGGGTTCGATTTCCTCCCTCTTTATTTTGACGAGACCCTCGTCTCATGCTCTCGCTGTTAATTTTTTTTGGTACATTTCCTGAAAGTCACCTTAATTTGTGTGCCATCATGTGAATCTCCCTTTGTATGTATTGGCATGTTCACAAGCCATCTGCTCCATCCATACTGCACAGTTGGCCATCTTTGATTTCCATCCATCATCCCGCAAGGGGGCCCCATTAGTGTTCTACATTTATTACCATCAGCCATGTTCACAACATAACCTCTTTCCATGTATCGAACACATCCCCCTTGCTTGATCGACCATTACAGAGTTTATATTAAGCCCTTTTCTAACTCCTAAAAGAATGAAAATATCGTCGAGCATGCTTACATCCTTTAACACTCATAAAGTATTTGAAAGGGTGTCAAGGAGATGGCTACATGCATGATTGAGGGTAATAATATGAGTCCTAATCTATGAGATGAAGCCATTAATTGTGTTGCATATATTCAGAACAAGGCTTTACACAAATCAATGAAAGGGAAAACACCTTATGAGGCTTAGTTTGGTCACAAACCAAATATCTCACATTTCAGGAGTTTTGGCTCAAGGGAATGGGCTCGAATTCCGTCAGAAAAGAAGGAATTGCAGATACAAAGAAAATAATGCATCATCGTGGGATATGGTGAAGAAAAAAAGGTCTACAAGTTCTTTGATACATCCACACACAAAACTTTCGTTGAAAGAAGTGTGTAATTTTAAGAGGAAATTATACCAGATTTTGAACTAGCACAAGGGGAATGCTCTTCTCCTCAACACCAAGATGATGGAAGTGATGATTCCGTATTTAATATTTATGATAATGAGATGGCTGAAGATGATGTTTCTGTACATGAATCATCCTCAATTCCCAAGTGGGAAGAGAAAACCATACAAGTTGTTGGGTATTTAGAAGACAATCCTCTAGATCCTAGGAATACAATATCACAATTTCACAATGATTACTTTGAAAGTGAAGTTTCCCTTTCTTAGAATTTATATATTATGGATGGATCTGATCCATATTCATATCAAGAATCATCTCATGAACCACTATGGAAATCATCCATGCAAGAAGAATTCATTTCTCTACAAGAGAATGAAACTTGGGAATCGGTTCCCTTGCCTCCGAAGAGGAAACTTGTGCAATGAAAGTATCTCTATAGGAAAAAACTTGATGCTTTTGAGTCTGATATAAAATATAAGGCTATATTAGTTTCCAAAGTATTTTCACAAGTCCAAGGACTGGACTATACAAATACCTTTGCACTGGTTGCAAAGATGGCTTCAATCAGGCTAGTTTTAGCCATTGTTGCTAGTAAATGTTGGGAGGTTCACCACATGGATGCCAAAAGTTAATTTCTTCATGGTGATATACATGAAGAGATATATATGCAACAACCTAAATTTTTCCAAGAGGATCCTTTCCTTGTGTGCATATTAAATAAGTCACTCTATGGCCTCAAGCAAACCCCAAGGGCTTGGTATGCCAAGATGGAAAGTGTTTTGCTATTAATTTGTTTTGTTCGATGAAAATCGGATCATAATGTTTATATGCATCATATTAGTGATGTATTGCAGGTAATTGTGCCATATTTTTATGAAATTTTGATTAGACGTAGCTTCACCAAAGAAATTGGATCAATTAAAGCATATTTACACAGTGAATTAGGATTGCTAAAACAATTTCTTGGTTTGGAAATTGAGAAATATAAAAGAGGAATCATGATAAGCCAACAAAATTATGCTTCAGACCTGTTATTAGATTTTAATATGGATGAATTTAAGGCAGCCAAGTTCCCATTCCTTTCTGGCATAAAACTAGGTGAAATTGTTGACTCTCCATTAGTACATTTCTCATTGTATAGACATCTAGTCGAGAGTTTGTTGTATCTTATACATACTAGACCTGATTTAGAATATGTTTTTAGTGTTCTATCAAGATATATGAAAAAACCACATGATATCCATTAGAAGGAATCCAAGAGGATCCTTCTGTATGTTCAAGGCACTAGGAACTTCGAGGTGCACTATGCAGCTAATTATCCACTAGAAGGAGTAGGATTTTATGATTCAGATTAGGCTGGAGATTGCAATGATAGAAAGTCCACTTTAGGTTTTGTATTCATTCTTTCCAATGGTCCCATTTTCTGGTCAATTAAGAAATAACACACTATTTCCCATCCTTCAGCTGAGGTCAATTATAGAGGAGCAGTGAATGAAGATACACAATGTGTGTGGTTGCAAGGAATTCTTCAGGAACTTAATGTTGCACTTGATTCACCCACGGTCATTTGGTGTGAAAATAAAAGGGCAATCAATATTTCTACGAATCCAATACAGAGATAGAGGACCAAGCACATAGACATTCATATGCACTACATTCGGGGCTTAGTGCAT
>LPNX010984060.1:66140-83737 GCA_001517045.1 Pseudotsuga menziesii | reverse complement strand
AGATGGAATAAACACACCGCTCAAAGAAACTAACACATGTCAAACGGAAATTTTACTACACTACCCAAGAAAAATAATAACTTAAATTAATAAAAGGGGTGGTGGAAGGAAGGGCGGTGGAAGAAGGAAGGCGGTGGAGTGAAGGAGGTATAAGGGAGTTTTTATGGAAGAACAGGGGGAGAGAGAAGGGGCAGAAAAGAACGGGGAGTGAAGAAAGTTTTATGAAAGAACAGAGAGGAGAGGAAGAAATTTTGGGGAATTTACTCAGGCAGATTTGTACTCTGAGGAAAGGAGGTTGCTATCCATTTTCTTGGTACGTGGGCTCGGGGGCTAGGAAACCCATCGGTTTCCTAGGGCCAGCGAACCTGCTGGTCGGCAGGGTGGAAAATCAGAGCTGGCAGTAAGGTTCCTTCAGGAGCAAGAGCAGGAGCAGGAGCAGAAGCAAGATTCAAGAGCGGGATTAATTTGAGGTATTTTACTGAACTATCTCCTTACTGAACAAAATTTTAAATGAAAAATCTGATTTTGAAAAAGATATTTTTTTTACTCTTAAGGATTGACTGAGTGCTCTGCCCGGCAGTCAGAGCACTACAGAATGGTATAATTAAAGATTTATTATTTAGTTATTAATAAATAATAAACAAAATTATTATTGTCATTACCTTGCCGCTCAATATAAAACTTAGGTAAACCATTTCTTGGGCATTTGGTTAGATGGAATAAACACACCGCTCAAAGAAACTAACACATGTCAAACGGAAATTTTACTACACTACCCAAGAAAAATAATAACTTAAATTAATAAAAGGGGCGGTGGAAGAAAGGGCGGTGGAAGAAGGAAGGCGGTGGAGTGAAGGAGGTATAAGGGAGTTTTTATGGAAGAACAGGGGGAGAGAGAAGGGGCAGAAAAGAACGGGGAGTGAAGAAAGTTTTATGAAAGAACAGAGAGGAGAGGAAGAAATTTTGGGGAATTTACTCAGGCAGATTTGTACTCTGAGGAAAGGAGGTTGCTATCCATTTTCTTGGTACGTGGGCTCGGGGGCTAGGAAACCCATCGTTTTCCTAGGGCCAGCGAACCTGCTGGTCGGCAGGGTGGAAAATCAGAGCTGGCAGTAAGGTTCCTTCAGGAGCAGGAGCAGGAGCAGGAGCAGAAGCAGGATTCAAGAGCGGGATTAATTTGAGGTATTTTACTGAACTATCTCCTTACTGAACAAAATTTTAAATGAAAAATCTGATTTTGAAAAAGATATTTTTTTTACTGTTAAGGATTGACTGAGTGCTCTGCCCGGCAGTCAGAGCACTACATGAATGTTTCGTCAATAGGGATAGTTGCCGATGGTATGTCGTGCTAGTCAGCACACTATAATGTGGCATCATGTAAATACGCACATCAAATAAACTAAACCACAACTAGCTACGACAGTGCAACGTTGAATGAAAAGGGCATGATTTCAAAGGATAAGGGGTGGGGGATGTCAAACCTTGGTCTATGGGGGGAAACCCATGTGTTGCCACCTTGTTTTGTTTTTCCATATTCCCTTGTCAACCTCTTTATTGTTTTGTTGTTGTTGGTTGAGGTAGTTATTGCTGAGTGGTGGTGGGTGTGGCAGGACTGTCCATCCTTGCCCACGTGCCCACTCCACCAGCGGATCCTTCCTCTTCACGTTGCATGGGGGCATAGGAAGCATTCACTCTCCCCACTCTTCCATGACTCGTCCCTCCCACGTTTTCCAACCTTCACGATTCTTCCATTCGGGTCTGTTGACTCTCATGCATAGGGAAGCTGTTTCTCCTCATGCGTATGCTAGGATCCTCACGCAGAGAGACATTCTATCTTCTTCTCATGCACAGGAGTTCTGCGTTGGTTTTCCTCACGTAGGGAAAGGGTGAAATCGGGGCTGTAACTTAGGATTTTTGGGTGCAAGATCCATTTCTACACTCAGGGACTATGTGTAAGTTCCTTATGGATTTGTGACCCGTGCCTATGTTTTCCTCTGCATTTTGGGGTCTGGTGCAAGTTGCTCTCACGCACAGACCATTGGAGTCGTTTTCCCATGTTGTGAGTCATGCTCATTGAATTACGTTGTGGGACTGTTGTCTTCCCCACATTGTGGTTGGCTATTGACTGCCACATCTGTGTCTAAGTTTCCCATGGCTATGCTGGGATTGTTTTTTATTATCCATTGTAGACTGTGGTTGGTTTCTATCATTCAGTGAGGGGTTGTGGTTGTTGATGCACCCTGGTTTTGGGTTGCTGTTGAGTTCTTTTGGCCACGCTAGGGCCAAGAACAAATCTGCGTCGCCTTGTGGCTTGAGTTGTGGTTCATATTTGGGTTGGGGACTATCCTCGGTTGTCTTTTCCTTCATCACAGAGCGGTGAACCTCTTGTTTTGCTGTGGGTGTGCAATGGTGGGTCCTTGGATTGTACTGGCTTGGCTGGTTTGTTGATGGCCTGATAAACCCAGCTGTGTTGGTTGGCTGATTGTGTCCCTTGGCTATGTGTAAGCCTGCAATGACCCTTATCCTTGGAGGAATCCTGCCCAGCTTGGGGGTGGCAGCGTTGTTGAGAGATTGATGAGCATGCTGGCCTATGGTTGGGTGGAATGTTGCAGCGACGTAGCTGGTTGCAGGGTGAATTATTTAGCAAAAGATAAGTACTGTTGCAATTTCATCTCTGCAATTAATCAACCGCTTCATGAATCATGATGAGCATGTGAATGCTGGAATTGTATGAATGTATATGTTTGCTTCCACTTAATGTTTTAAGGAATTATGCATCTGTGTATGCTTTTATGTTTGGCATTCCTGTTATGTATCATGTTAAGTTCTTAATTTCAGCATTGATTTATCCCTGTATATGTTCATGGGGATGTTTTCTCATTTGGATTGAGGTGTTGGTCGCGTCATCTTCGCCGGTCGAAGGGTCAGGGACATGACAGAGTGGTACCAGAGCTCATGTTGCAGCATGGGCCTAAATGGACCACCAAGGTGTAGTGACAGAAGCAGAATTGCCTTCTGCCCAATAGAGATCAGAAATGGATGGCTAGAAAAATTCAAAAAAATTGTCTAAGTGTTGAACAGTTGGAAGAGTTAGAGGGAAGCTCCTTCGATACGCTGGAAGGTGCAGTCGAAAGGCCATCTGATGAGGCACAGCAGCGGAAAAGAATTTTTGAAAATTTTTATCTAAGTGTTTGAGCCATTAGAACACTTAGCAGAATTGACTTCCGCCGTAGCGGAAGAGTTAGACAAAGGTGTGCCCGACGGAGAGCAGTTTGAAGGAAAAATCGTGGGAAATTTGGCTAAGTGTTCGATGTCCGTCAGAAGGAAATAGTTGTTTGAGCGTCTGCCATTGCGGATGGAAAAATGAATAGAAGTTCAACGGTTAAGTTCTCCTACCGCCAACGCCATGAAGAAAATTAAGTTCAAAAAATTTTCTAAGTATAGAAAGTTGTTGGCCATCGGAAGCAGAAATTTGTTCGTGCACCTGCCGTTGCGGAAGCACAAGGCACTAGCTTGCTGATGTGAAGCGACTGCCGACGTCGATTAGGGTGTGCCATAGTAGATTTGGACACCGATTGGAAGGAGATCGAGGATGGTGATTCGTCGTTGCGGTTGTTGATGGGACTTCCTCGCTGACGAAAAGAATAAAGCTGATCCAATCAAGCGGTGGAAGAAAGAAGAAAGGGGAAATTTTTGAAAAATCAACTAAGTATGGGAACCGTCAGCAAAGTTAGCCGTTTGGGTAGCTAATGCAGCAGCAGGAATCAGAAGAAAATAAAAGATGAAGCTACCGATGCAGCGGAAGAAGAAGAAGAAGAAAAAAATTGAAAATTTTTCTAAGTGTAGAAAACGTCGAAAAACTTTAAAGGATCGGTCCGCCGATACGTCGGAAGCCAAAGGAAGATTGGCCCGACACGTCAGAAAGATTTAGTTTTTTTACTGACCGACGTTGCAGAAGTCTAAGGAACTATCCACCAAATAAATAGTGGTTTCAGCCACCGATACAGTGGAGGAGCTAGTGGTTTGGGGATCCGAAATGGCGGAAGGGAGTAGATGTTTTGATAGCTGATACATCGGACTGATAGATGAAGTGAGAGCCAATTTTGCAAGGGGAAATTTTTAGATTTTCAAGGAGGATTTTTCAGCTGTCTTTCAATGGATGTACAGGTGGCTGAAGTTGGCACCCAGTCCAAAATGTAGTAGTGTGTAAAAATGCAAAGATTTGGTGAAAATCTTCATTTTTAGAAGTGGTGTGGTTTTCACACCCGAGGTCGGAATGAAGCATGTGGATAGGCGTTGGAAAGCTTATCCAGTAAGGAACAAGGGTAAGTAACTAGAATCTAAGAATGAAGCAAAAAAGTTCTAATGATGGACGCTGCTATCAAATGGACAAATCTAGACAATTGCATGCCCAGAGGTAGCAAGGACTATGAAGTCAAACCAGCTGTTGTGTGGAAGAGTAGTTCCATGCAAGGATGAAAGACTTGAAAATGGAAGTTTCCTTAAAACTCTATCTTGCTGATTATAACTACATTTCGTAAGTTTTATTCTTGAAATGTATGAGGATATGTTTTGTATGAACCACTAATGATAATCATTGCTTTGATGTTGGCATTAGTGGAAAAACCAACGATGACATGGACCTAGCTGAATATGTTGCTGACGCAGATAAATGTGACCAGCAACCCTACGAAGAAAGGGATAAGGAAACAAGTCCATAACAAAAGTTGGTGAACAAATTCTGCAACCTCCTGCACAGGACCAACCAAATTGGTCATGTCAAGGGTGTAAGTACGATCCATGCAGGTAAGAGTTTGCTTATGACAAATTCCATGGATTGGTACAGGTAAGAGACCTCATACAATGTGGATGTTGGAATATAGAAAGGTGTCATGCCTATATATATTGATTGAGCTTAGTAGCCCAAGGAAAGTAAGTATAGGTGCAATGTTGTGGTGCATTGCATGAATGCATTGAGATGAGTGAATGTGATACTATGAATGACCAATGACTGAAATGATGAATTGATGTCAATTCAGGAACCATTTCAAAGGTTTTTATGAATGCAGGATAGTCAAGATCAATTGGCTACCAGAAATGCTCTATAGAAGAGCAAGGTGGTATGAATGATATGCTTGTGAAGTAAGGAGTATCTAAGCATTCCATTTAATTACATGAATGATGTGACTATGCCTTGAAAATGTTAATATGATAATGAATGCATGAAGTAAATGATATTTGATAATATTGATGTGACTAACAGTTGGAAGTATTTGAATTTTATAAATTTTGAAAATGCTTCAGTGATGGTTGTAGCAATGAAAAAGGTATATGCATCCAGACTTACCAAGTGTTTGGTTGATTGAAGCTCATGTTTTAGGTAGATTATTTTGAGCATGGCAGTGAGAGGTAAGACCCTGACCAATGCTAGAATCTACCATATGGTATGCATAATAGGTTTTTAAAATTTGAATTGTGAATTTCAGATTTAAGAAATTGCTGACAACTACTAGTCACTATTGGCTTGCATAAGATTGTGTTGAATGATTGAAGCTCAGGTTTCAGGTAGATTATTTCGAGCATGGTAGTGAGAGGTAAGACCCTGACCAATGCCAGAATCTACCATGTGAAAGAGCCAAACCTTATGAGAAGGGTCTCATAGTTGTAAAAGTAGTTGGTATGGGTTGTTAAATTTGAATTGTGGATTTCGGATTTAAGAATTGTTGACGACTACTAATCACTGTTGGCTTGTGTAAGATTGTGTCAGGAGGATGCATGGTAAGTGGGTATTCATGATTATGTTAATAAGCATAAAATTGTAATGGGGATAGTAGTGCTTCTTACAAGAGACCCACAATTGAGCAAGTCAATTTCTGTAGTAGATAGAATTGCAAATTCTTATTGAATTTGATTGCTAATGTCATTGCTTGGTTATGGAACGATCAATTTGGATTGTAGTATCAGGTAATGATTGACTGTTTGGCTATTTCATGAATTTGTTAGGGGTACACACTATAGGAAGACCATGTGTGATGGCCTGCAGAAGCCAAACTTCATGGGAAGGTTTTCCCTTGGAAACGGGTTTCGGGTGAAATGCCATTGGACATTTTGGAAATGTCTCATCTGCACTGCATGTTTGGTAGTAACATGAGTGAGATGGTATAAATTATGTTAGTAAGACATTTGTGGATACGAAATGTAAAAAGGAGTTGGGATGGCAAACTGAGGGACTGTTAACTCAGGGAAGGAGCCCCCATTCCTCCTTAACAAAGGCATACTGCGATGGCAAATGGATAAGTGTTCTGTGACCCTTGCTATGAATATGCATGTTCAATTATTAAATTCCATATGGAGAACATGTTTTGATTTAAGATCCATTATGACCTACTGCTTGAGTTTGAATAGGCCCTACATGGCACACACCGGAGAAGGGTGCACACTTTTCCGATGTTGAGTCATGAAAGGGTTTTCAATATTGATTACACTCTAGGGAGTGGACGCACTCCTGGTGTCTCAATACTTGATAGTGAAATATATGAAATGTGATTACAGCTTTAGAGCAATAATGCTGATGAGTTTTCCTATATTGCTTGTGCTTGTCTTGACAGGCTAAATAGATACAATTGGGTGTTGCACCCTAAAGGTAAAGGTAAGGGTAAAGGTAAAGGTAAAGGTAAAGGTAAAGGTAAATGGTTGTTGTGAGGGGTTGTGGAGTAAGGGTTATTGTTGATATAAGTGTGTGCTGGTATAATTGTATGTTGGGCTGTGATATGCCTAAGGATCCATAGTAGATCCTAGACCTGGAAATGGTCACGGTAAAGTTCCAAGCCCAGTTGACATGGTTGTGTACTAGCTGGACATTAATTATTTGATGTTGTGGAGTAGCCTACATGCTGACCTAACATCTAAGTCCATAGGAAATCCCAAGGCTTGCAAAGAAAAGCAGGATCCTGTGGATGAACGAGAAAATACACAATATAGATAAATATTGGATTATTTTGCTTATGAATATACATGTGTATATGATTTGGTTATGATGTTTTAAGCTCTTGTTTTAGAGATAAAACCGATGAGAATAAACTAAACATGTGAATTTATTCAATGTTTGGATACAGGTATCGTTGGAGGCGAGGACTATGAGAGCATCCTAGGGGTGCATGTGGACATGTGACTGTCCTGGAAAGCTCGGAATGAGCGACAATGAAAAAGGTGCTAGTGAGACCGTGAGGTTCCTAGCAGTTGAGACAAACCATGTGGAGAGACTCCATGGTTTAGAGGTTTGGAATAGACCGAAGAAATTAAGTGTCATGACCAAGCGGGATTGGTCCAGCATTCACGGTGAAGTGAAAGAGGATGAGAGCATGAAAAGCCACTGCGATGGTGTGGGTTCTAGAAAGGAACAAAACAAAGAGGGGAAAAACTCTTGCTACTCTCTTTTTCCCTTTTAATTATATATATTTATGCATGGTGAAAAACAAAAGATTGTTGAATGCATGTATGATTGAAAATGGAATGTATGTATTTGCTTAAAGTAAATTTTGAATGCTGGAATAGTTAATTCCTTACCCAGGAATGGACATGAATGAGCTCATGTGCCTATTGGGGAAGGCATGAAAAATATGAAAGTCTCGTTGATGAGGCTTGGATTGTCATGCCGATTGGGTAATTAACTAACTAATTTTAATGTCTATATTATGCTTGGTCTGATAGAATTTCAATGGTGCATTTCACAGGTGAGAAAAGTGAGACCTAGTATTGCACATTGATCATGGCAGCAAATCAAAAGTTGTTGGACTTAGCTGGAAGTCTCCTTCAAATGATTGCTAAGACCCAAGAGAACCTTGGGGAGATGCTCAAGATACAGAGAAGGTAGAGTGAAATGAACCACCATATTTTGCAAGACTTTATTGGTTTGCAAAAGGAGGTGAAAAGCCTTCTGGGAGCAATCGGCAAAGGAAAGGAAGGTGGACCAGTGATGGGACAATCGTCCAAGCGACCCGATAAGAAATGGTCCAGGCATGAAGACTGAAAGAAAATTTAGTAGGTAAAGATGAAGCAGCCAGTGAAATGCTAGGAATGCGGAGGACATCATTTGCGCCAGGACTGCCTAATGAGGGAACGTGCAGAGGGAAATATCTGCAAAGTTCCTAGAATTTAGGATAAGCTGGAAGCTGAGAACCAGCAGGACAAGTCTGTGGAAGCCGAGGGGCTTGGTCGTGAACGTTCAAAGTAAATGATTGAACGTGGGATAGATCTACAAATTTTTTAAATTTTGATGTGCAATTGTATATGTATTGTATATATGTAATGGAACACCGAGGACGGTGTTATTCCAAGGGGGAGGGGAATGTAACACCACAGTTTTGACCCCGTTTGCATGATGTATATATTGTAATTAATCATGGTGAGGAGCTAAAGTCGAAATCCCCACCATCGATTTGGTTGTGAATGTTTTGGCAATAGGGATAATTTCTGATGGTATGTCGTGCTAGTCGGCACACTATAATGTGGCATCATGTAAATACGCACATCAATTAAAATAAACCACAACCAGCTATGGCAGTGCAACGTTGAATGAAAAGGGCATGATTCCAAAGCATAAGTTGTGGGGGATGTCAAACCTTGGTCGATGGGGGGAAACCCATGTGTTTCCACCTTGTTTTGTTTTGACATCTTCCCTTGTCAACCTCTTTATTGTTTTGTTGTTGTTGGTTGAGGTAGTTATTGTTGAGTGGTGGTGGGTGTGGCAGGGCTGTCCATCCTTACCCATGTGACCAATCCACTAGTGGATCCTTCCTCTTCATGCCACATGGGGGTAGAGGAAGCATTCACTCTCCCCACTCTTCTACCACTCTTCCCTCCCACGTTTTCCAACCTTCACGATTCTTCCATTCGGGTCTGCTGATTCGCGAGCATAGGGAAGCTGTTTCTCCTCACGTATAGGTTGGGATCCTCACACAGAGAGACATTCTATCTTCTTCTCATGCACGGGAGTTCTGCGTTGGTTTTCCTCACACAGGGAATGGGTGAAATCGGGGCTGTCACTCAGGATTTTTGGGTGCAAGAGCCATTTCTACACTTAGGGACTGTGTGTAAGTTCCTTACGGATTTGTGACCCGTGCCTATGTTTTCCTCTGTGTTTTGGGGTCTGGTGCAAGTTGCTCTCATGCACAGGCTGTTGGAGTCATTTTCCCATGTTGTGAGTCATGCTCACTGAATTACGTTGTGGGACTGTTGTCTTCCCCACGTTGTGGTTGGCTATTGACTACCACATCTGTGTCTGAGTTTCCCATGGCTATGCTGGGATTGTTGTTTATTATCCATTGTAGAATGTGGTTGGTTTCCATCATTCAGTGAGGGGTTGTGGTTGTTGATGCACCCTATTTTTGGGTTGCTGTTGAGTTGTTTTTGCCACGCTAGGGCCAAGACCAACTCTGTGTCGCCTTGTGGCTTGAGCTGTGGTTCATCTTTGGGTTGGGGACTATCCCCGGTTGTCTTTTCCTTCATCAAAAAGCGATGAACCTCCTGTTTTGCTGCGGGTTTGCAGTGGTGGGTCCTTGGATTGTCCTGGCTTGGCCGGTTTGTTGATGGCCTGATAAACCCAGCTGTGTTGGTTGGATGATTGTGTCCCTTGGCTATGTGTAAGTCTGCAATGACCCTTATCCTTGGAGGAATCATGCCCAACTTGGGGGTGGCAGCGTTGCTGAGAGATTGATGAGCACGATGGCCTATGGTTGGGTGGAACGTTGCAGTGACATAGCTGGTTGCAGGGTGAATTCTTTAGCAAAAGATAAGTACTGTTGCTATTTCATCTCTGCAATTAATCTACTGCTTCATGAATCATGATGAGCATGTGAATGCTGGAATTGTATGAATGTATATCTTTGCTTCTGCTGAATGTTTTGAGGAATTATGCATCTGTGTATGCTTGTATGTTTGGAATTCCTGTTATGTATCATGTTAAGTTCTTAATTTCATCATTGATTTATCCCTGTTTATGTTCATGGGGCTGTTTGCCCGTTTGGATTGAGGTGTTGGTCGCGTCCTCTTCACCGGTCGGAGGATCGGGGATGTGACACTGGAGGTGTTGAGTTATTTTTGAAATTTTTTGTCTTCTATCTAGTCTGTCCTTTGTCATGACATGTTTGAAGTGGTTAACCATATCCTCTTCTATCCATTATATGGTTTCAGCTGACCTCCCATCAATATCCCTAGTTTCCTATTGTGTATGTCTGACCTGTCGCACTACAGAAAAATTGGCCAATGATCTGATCCTATTGCAAGAAGGACACTGGAAGAAAACTCTCCTTCTTCCTTAGCTATGTCCTCCGATACCAAGAATATATCCAATATTGATGCTATATGATACTCCCCTCCATGTTTATTATTCCATATGAAGCATGAATTTCTTGTATCTAAGTCAAGAAACTAACTTGCCTCTATAAAATCCCTAAAGGATTCCTAGAATATGTCAATATTCTTTCTTCTCCCTCTCCTTTTCATGCAGGGAGTAGATAAGGTTGAAATACCCTCCCATTATCCCTAGGATGTTGTGCATTCGTCCACTGACCCAGCGTAGGAATTTGAGGAAAGAATATTTATGTGCAAATGAGATCAGGCCATAGATATTAGTTACAATTCATTTGTCTCCAGAATCTATGATAAAAAAAATCCGCCGACAAGGAGAAACCAACCACCCAAGTATTTGATGAACTTACCACTTGTGCACACCAAAGGATCACTAACCCTCCCACTTCACCATTGGCATATATTTCTATTTTTTACATCCTTTCCATATCCTTTTCCTACTTCTTCTAGGGTTTATGACTTACACTTTATCTTTTGGAGAGATAGAACAAACAACTTCTCAAATTTAATATTCTTTGCTAGTACTTTAATCTTCCTAGGGTGGTTTCAACCCTGAATATTCCATGATATTATTTATATTGATTCACTCTTTTTTACTTCATTGAAAGCTACCACAATAGTGGGATATTGATCAGATTCAATGAGATTGACACATATTTCCTCTATCCTCTTCTTGTTCATCTTCCTCCCTCTCCTTGGGTCCTCCTCATCTTTCTTTCTCTTGCTCCCCTTCTGGGGCTCTGTGGCTACCTAAAGTTGTTGTTTGAAATTTTTTCTATTAATGGCTTACTGAAGAAGCTATAGTTGACACCCATATACGTACCCTTTCCCTTTTTTCTCACATTATTTCTCTATTTCATCTAGATCTATCTCTCATAGATCCATATCCTCAACCCCCTATTCCTCCATTGCTTCCTCCTGATTGTCTTGACCCACCCATTCCACCCATTTGGGAACCCCCAAGATAGGATGGGGTTCTTTGATATCCTGCTTATTGCGAGGGTTCCGCTCCTCTTCACTCTCACTAAAGGCGTCAAAAATGATACTAGAATTCAAATTCCCCCCTTTTGATGTTCTTCCCTGTTGTAACGTAGGACCATATCAAGGATTTCTTCTTCTACTCCAAAATTGGGTGAATGCCTTTGTATCCTCCATCTTCTCCGGCATCTAGGTTTTGGCCAGTAGCTGCTGGCTATTCTTTGATAAATTATTGTTAAGGTGCCCATATTCATGGAACTATCTACACTTGAATGGGATGATTTCATAATAAATCAATTGCTACCATTATTCATCTTCCTAGTTTAGTTTGATGGCTTCCAACATCTCCTTTGAAAGATCCATGTAGACACAGATTCGAGCAAAATTTGTGTACCACTAGTGTTTGGTCTGTTCTAATACTTTCTAAAAATCTCCCAACATATTCTCGATATCTTGTAGAATTCTTCAGTCCCAGTATTCATAAGGAAGAGAGTACAAGAATATCCAAAAATGGGATACCATCCTATCTTCTTGCTCGATGTTAAATCCTTCTTTCCATGGTCACATGTAGAAGCCTACTGAAAAGAAAAAATATGGCCCCCCTTCTAAGATTTGATCTCGATCATCCTGATTGAATAATATTATGGTGAAAAAACCCTTGGATCCCATATACAAATCATAATTACCTTGATGATTCCAGGACATATCCCAATAAATTTTCGTATTAGTTCTTTTTCCTTCGAGATCTCCACCCTTTCTTGTAATTTGTCTGATCTGATCTAAAGAGAAGAAATGACCTAGGCACATAGGCAACACCCACCAAAGTGCCATTTGTTTCCTGAATGGAGATCCCATCCCCACCTCTGTCCCTGAACTCCCCTCATCCATCCCCTGGATACCTCTATCATTTATGAGCGATGACATACTGGAACTGCAAGTTAAGGAGGGGGGAAATCCACCTCCCTAGTTTTCCATTGCATCGAATAGTCACCATCTACAAGAAGACCTCCACTCAAACCTACTTGTAATCGTCTCTCATATCTGAATCTAGAGACGATCTAAACACTTTTATCCTCACAATGCCCCATTTCAACATGTTCCTTGAACATTATTTTTCGTGCTCAGTTTTGGATTTTATTTTTATTTGTAGTTGTATTTTCATATTTTTGGATCTGACTGAGTCACTATCTTTTGATCCTATCCTAATCAATGAGATCACGATATTTTAGATTTTTTTGTATATGTCAACAATATGGATGATCTGTACTATGGAGATGTGCCTCTATGGGATGGATAATATGATGATTTGGATGCTAACGACATATTCAAAACTAGAAAATTGATTTAAGGGTTTTCTAGAAATTTTGATGATGTGATGACATGGCCTCAACATCATATACGTGTCAAAACTATGGAAGATAGATTTAGGCTCTTGAGATCATTGATTTCTATTAATAGAAAACTACTGAAGTGTTTTGGAGCTGGAGTGCTTTCCATTAAACACTTAGTTGTTCATTCTCTAGAAATTTATTGAGTGCCATGTGGTTCAAAGGGTTCATATAAGCAAGGTTAAGAGGCAGTATGATTGGGTGTGGTGCTAAAATGGAAAAGAGACTAAAATTCCTATAGACCCCACGCTGAAAAACTCTTCATGATATTAGTAAAATATATTGGTATGGATATGGTCAATATCCTCCCTTCAAGAGATATGGTGGGTAATTTGAGCTACTATATCATCAAGAGGGAGGCTATATTTAAATGGTTGAAGTCTACTTGGTAGATAGTCCTTGGGTAATGTCCAAAATTAGTATCCTGATGAACACTTGGTTCTAATTTAATTTTTTGGGGGAGGAGTACTTGGACAAAATTATATCATAGTTGTGGATCATTGGTAGAACTTCATTGATGCTAAGAAATTTGTACCCAGGTTTTAACTCCTTTAAGGAAAACTTTTACAAATGACATGTTTGGATGATTCTTCTAGGTTTTCCCATAGAAATTTGGCCAAACAATGTTTTTACAGACATTATAAATACTATGGTAATTTATATTTTATTTTAGGAAAACTCTTTGTTTCATGAAGTCAAGTGTCTTGCTTGGATGTTAGTTGAGATTGACTTAAACATGGGACTTCCAGCTAATATAGAGATACACTCACACAAGAAAACTTTCTCTTAGCATCTGCATTTATGGAAATTACCATTTTGTTGTCATTTTTGTAGACATATGGGACATTTGAAAAGGAACTATCCTAGTTTAACACAATTTACTAAGGGGGACTACATTATTCAATATAAATTGTTCCTTAGGTAAGGGAAGGAAATTGTCTCGCATGCGATGGTTAATTTTCATCCAGTTGGTTTCATAGGCTTGGTAATTCAAAATAATGCTTCTCTATCGCAATGATTGGATAAATATTTTATGGGTAAGCTGAATTTATTAATCCCAAACTTTTCCAATTCTTTTTCTAAAGAATAAGTTGTTTTTTGAAAAAATATGAAGACAAAATTATCAATGTTTCAACTTTGCGGGGGTTAAGGATGTAAATTTTATTCCATCAATTAAGGGTATTGAACATCCTTTTGTCCTTAGGTCGACCTTACATCATGATTATAATTTTGATGTGATATATCATAGTTTTTTGGATGTTGTGGGTGAGGGTGTTGTATCCGTTAACGAGGAACTATTTCCTTGTTCCTCATCTAGGGTTAATGCTTCTCATTTCCCTATATAACTTGAAGTTTTGGTTAAGAATGGGTGGAATTATTATCCTTTTGGTCCTCCAAATATTACACAAAGGGAATATGAATTAGGCCTTATTTAGAAAATGCAACCTTTGACTCCCTATTATAAAGGGATTTTACGAAAAAAACCTATACAATATTACTCAATAAAAACACATGAATTTAATAAAGATATTAGTAGGACTCCTATACTTTTCAAAATGTTATGGAGAGGAGAAAATTAGGTGGCACTGAGAGGATACTGAAGGAAGGGGTTGTACATGATGGCCGAGCTAAGCCATTGGTACCATCTCCACATCATAGTTTAGTTAAAGAAGAGGTTGTTGATTTGGATAATTTTCCTTCAATTGAGTCTATGCCCTTAGAGTAGATTTTCTCTTGGAAATTGGTTCCTTGTGAAGAAAATGTCTTTAAATATCCATGGAGTAGGATTCTCTCCAAAATATTTAGCTCTCAAAAGGTGTTTTGAGGTGTCTTTATCGAATGTTATCCTTCTACAAGAAATGGTGGTTCTTCACTATAAAGCAACAAAGGTATTTTTGAAGTTATTGTTTGAATGGGAGTGTCGTACTGTGGATGCAATTGGTATAAATATCGGGTAATGCTACCAACATGGAATCGTAAAAGGGACTGTTTTAGCCATTTTTTACTTGCGTAGGAATTATGTTGAAAAGGAAGGCTTAGAGACATGGATCATGGATAAAAAATTTAAATTTTTATAGGCCATATTTAGAGAGAAAGATTTTTGGGGAAGAGGCAATAGAAAATGGTTTATTAAGGGACCCAAATTTGATTGTGGGAGGGGACCTAAATCTCACTATTTATGATATGGAGGCTCGGGTTTTAAACTCTAGACATGATCCTTTGGTTGAATATTTGAGACATATGTTTCATATGTTGAATCTCATTGATGGTCTACCAATATAAATGTACCCCACCTATAGGAATGAAATGCTGATTCATTTAGTAATATCTAAACATATTGATAGGTTTTTAATTTCTATAAATTCAGTTGGTTTTATGGGGAGATTTAGGTACTTGACTTATAATTTTTTTTTATCAAATAAATATCCTATAATACTACAAACTAAAGTAAAATCAAACAAGGTTAAATATACACTTAAGTTTAAGCATTCATGGTTACTGGAAGAGGACCTCTCCTCATTGATATGAAATCAATGGGAATATTTATCATATCCCACAGAAAGATAATATATGCAACAATTCATGTTTAAGCTAAAGGCTCTGAAAAAAGACGTTATAGATTGGGAATAACAGAAGAATTTTGATTTGATAGTTGGGCTTGTTAACATTGAGGAATATATTCATCTTAGATATTTAAATAATTCACTAGGGGTATTTTTTGAATTAGATAGGGATGATATTGCTTCACTAGAAGCGAGAAAAGATAAAATTATAAGGCTTGATGAGGAGTCTTGGAGACCCAAAATTCATGTTATTTATTTGTCTGAGGGTGATAATATCATGATTTTATTCATAAACATGTTGATAAAATAAGAACCAAGAATACAATTTGGGATTTAAAGGTTCAGAATGGCAAAAAAGTATCTTCCCAATATGGTTTGGACGTGGCTATTGTGGATCATTTTGGAACAGTTTTTAAACAACATGAGGGAAATTTCATAAGTTCTCATATGAAGGTTTTGTAGTGATATCCTTCCATTTTATTTAATGAAAAAGAACAAAGATTTGCTGCATCAGTATCTTTGAAGGAAATTGAAAAAATTCTAAAATTGTTTTCCAAGTACAAAATCCTAGGTGCAGATAGATGGATCATTGATTTTTTCTTGAATTCTTTAGCTTATGGGTAATTATTTATTGATGGTGGTAGAGTAATCAAGTATTAATGGTGAAGTTTCAAGGATAATAAATGCCACTTTTATATATGTAATTCTTAAATATTTTTATCCATATTCCTTCAATGATTTCCATCTTATATCCTTACGAAATATGGTCTTCAATGTTATTACCAAAGTAATAACTAATAGAATAAAACCATTATTAGATAAATCGAGTTCAAAAGAATATTTTGATTTTCTATTGAACAAGAAAATTCTAGAGGCTATGGGTGTTGATCAAGATATATTATGCTTGATTGAGGTAAAAAAATTGAAGGTTTTGATTATCAAAATGGATCTTTTCTAATCTTACAAGGTCATTGGAATCCTTTGAGATTAGTTCTTCTTCAAACATGATTAAATATTGAAGTCACCAATTGGATGATTTGGTATGTTCATCTAAAACAAATTTTGTGTTGATAAACGGCTCCCCCACAAAGTTTTTTGAGATTTATAGAGGACATAGAAAGGGTAATCCATTATCTACTATTTCTCTTTCTTGTTGTATAAGGCTTGAACACATTTATAAAAAAGGCTAGAACAAAGGGTAGACTAAATGGAGTAAAAAATTCCTCAAAGAATTTTATAACTCATTTGTTGTTTGTTGATGGCATTCTCCTCTTTGGGACTGGCACTATAGAGTAATGGTATGCTTTTCAATATATAATAAAGGTTTTTTGTAAGTAATTTAGAATGGCCTGGTTAGTATTAAAAAGTCTAGTTGGTTTTAAGTGTTTTGGATATTTTCTCAAACCAAATTGTTAAAAGGAATAGATTTGGATTTTGAAATGGTAGAAAAGAATACCTTAGAGAATTGGTGTTTTAGGTGGCTTTCCCTTGGGGACAAGTCTATTTTAGTATTTAATTAAATTCTAGAAAATATTATTGTTTACTCGTTATCATTAGACAAAATACCAAAATACATTCTAAATAAGATCTAATAGAAATTGTTTAATTTTTATGGAAAACAATAAAAAGAGGCACAGAATTCACCTTGTGAGTTGGGACATACTTTAACTATTGAAAAAATTAGGGTGATGGGGAATAATAAACATTTTAATATTTGGAAAAGATATAGCCATTACAATCTTACGGAGAGGCTTGATGGGAAATGGTCTATGGAGTGAGGTCATTCAGGCTAAGTATCTTAACAAAAAAAATGTTACATAATGGTTTAGAGATCCTCTTAAGAAGTCATTAAATGTATGAAATAGATGGAAATATCTAAGTAATTCTATCCCTCATCTTTAAATATAGATGACATGGAATGTTTGTGATAATGAACAAAAAAATCTTTGTGAGGACCAATTTATTAGAGGTGATGTTTTTTTTTTAAGTTTTCAAATACTTTAGAAACATATATGAACTTATTTGGCTTTAGTGTTCTAGGTCATGCTAAGAGACCAAAGGAAAGTCAACATGACTCAAAGTATTGGTACTATGGTTGACGATCTAGGTCTTTCTAGTGATTATGCAATCAAGTGGAAATAATATATTAAAAGACTTATACATTGTGATAGTGATAAGGTGGAACAACTATTTTGTTCTTGTAAAACAACCATAGCTCATTTTATAGCATATGAGACAATTATTTAGACTATTGTGGAAGCAATTAACAAATGGTGGTTTCAAATTACTAAAATAAAAT
>LPNX010984060.1:22523-54850 GCA_001517045.1 Pseudotsuga menziesii | reverse complement strand
AGGCCTACTATTCAAAGCAATCATTAGAGGAAATTTGGAGTCTAAAATGGGCCTTATAAGAAAATGCGCCAATAATAAGTTCTTGTGAGTTGGAATTAAGGAAGCAATATAATTCTAATAAAATGAGTCAACCATAATGGTTGAATTGACATATTTGTCATAAAAAAAAACTACTTTGTTTGTTTGTATTTTCAAGATATCTCCCTATGTTTTTACTCAAATTTTGATCAAGAGAGCTCATTGGATGCGTAATTTGGTTCCTCATCCAAAGGGTACCCACATTGCATAGTTTTGATGGACCCTCTCTACCCCAAAAACAAGAAATACCTGAAAAAATGTGATGATGATGTCATCATCACATTTTTTCAGGTATTTCCTATTTTTGGGGTAGCGGGATCTTTCAAACGTATGTAGTGTGGGTACTCGTTGGATGTGGAATCAAATTCCTTATCCAACGAGCTCTCTCGATCAAAATTTGAGTAAAAACACAGGGCGATATGTCGAAAATACGAACACAAAAAGTAGTTTTTTTCTTTCTTTCTCCAAAATTAATAAATATTATTTTATTATTTTCCTTAGGAGGCCCATTTTGGACCTCAAAATTCCTCTAATGACACCTATTGTTTTTTCCATCAAACATATTTTTTTCAAGCCTTTCTTGGGTATCTTTTCTATTTATTTTACCTTTTCAACCTGTGAATAAGAAGATAGGACTACAAAACCACTATTCCATGATTCTATTGATCTGTGTCTGCAAGATGTATTGCTAATTTGTTAGCAAAAAAATATATCGTTTTCTTGCATCGAGGTGTCTCCAAAAATTCCAAATTTAGTTACCATGTCCAAATCCTATTATGAGTATCGTCTCTATTATGTGCACGTTCTCTTGAATATTTAGTGGATGAAAACTAAGTTGCACCAAATATCCATGGTAAATTTATTTAGATATAAATTTGTAGTGATTTTTTATTCCCATTCATTTATCAACAGTCATTTTTTGTTTAAGGACATGGCTCCAAAAATTCCAAATTTATTTACCATCCAAATCCAACTATGAGTATCGTCTTTATTGTGTACACATTCTCTTGAGTATTGAGCAGAGGATGAAAAATAGGTTGCACCAAAATATACCCATGGGAAATTTATTCAGATATCAAAAAAAAATTAGGGGTTTTTGATTCCCAATCTTTCTTCAAGACTCGTTTTGTGTTTAATGTGTTACATTTCCTTTGAAATGAATGGATGAATTTTAGAAAGGCTTATTTTTGCATCCGTGGTGGAAATAAATTGTTGTCATTTTTAATGAATAGTATTTGCATTAATTTCCAAAAGAATTATAGAATTGAGTACATCTTGGTTCTCTCTTAACCAGGAAATGTTTTTAGCCCTTCTCTTAATAATTTATTGCATTTTAGATGAACTTATCCAAATAATGTTTTCAATTCAATCTTTCTTTCTACTATAATACACATGGTAAGAATATGGATTCTTTGTTTTACTAAATTACGGTTAAATTTTCAAGGACTCTATCCCTTCTAATTGAGTCTATATAAAGTATCAAGAGGCCTTAACTAAAAAGAAGTTTGAAAGTCAAACAGGTCACAAGAAATATTATACTTTGAATCTGATTACTTGAAGACCTTGATAGTCAGTTGCTTCAATATTTCCAATCTATAAATCAACTTTCAAATTAATGTGATAATGAAAAAACTCTACTCCTGCTATGGAAACACAATTACCACCTCACTAGTGTCTCACTTGGAAATCGGTAACATTCTCAATGTCTGAGAGAGAGATATAACTAATTGTGATAGTTCCAGTATATTGAATATCTTCGTTGTAGGAAGGGCCTTACCATAAATTTCAACACTGCACCTACTGTGAAAACACAAATACAATATCACCAGTGTCTTACAGGAATCCAACAATTTCTTAATGTTTGAGAGAGAGGTGGAAGGTGGATTTAATTCTAATGGTTACAATGTCCTACATCTTTGTTGTAAGAAGGGCCTTACCATGAATTTCTCTTGGTATTTGATCTTGTAGGAAACCTAGAACTTGTAAATGACCCTTGCTGTAATCCATGTTTTGGATCACTAATATAATGTGCTTATATTGGGGATGAAACAAGAATTAACTCAATGACACTTCACCAATGTCTAACGGACATACTCAGCATAAGTTGGAACAACCATATAGATATAACCAAATATCTATGAAAAACATGGATGCAAGCGCGCTCCTGGGCATGAAATAGATTGAAGGGGGTTTTGCTATGTTGGTTTCTTTTATTCTTCCTTTGTATTTTAAACTAAATGTATAATGGAGAGTTGTTTTCATATAGTGGCTTCATTGTCACATCACAGTTACTAGAGTTGTTTCTCCTACATTTCTGCTATTCCCCATCTAACAGTTCCTAATCCCACTTTTGAAATTCTCTAGAAACTCTTTTGTTGTTCTCCTTCTTTAGTGAATTTTTGTAGAATTCCTAGATTCTAGAGCATCACTTGGGACAAAACGTAAAAAAAGGTAGTCTAGACGGTGTATGTCCATCTTACAAGGACTACCAAAGTTGAAATGAGATACCTCTCTCCTTTTTTCATGATGGTGTTTTTTTTAAGTGTTTAATTTGAATCCATTTTTTCATTTCTCTTTGGATCATGCTTGTATTATAGTGCAATATTTGTTGCATGCTATGTTACCATAATCAAGAAAGTGGAAAGGGAATACTTTGAAATGAGTAGCCAGGATTTGAGGATTTTGGGTGTGAGATTGTATCCTAGCTCCAATGAAAATTAGAATTAAAAGTTTTAAATGTAAGTCCAAGTTGAGGCAACACACACACACACATATATATATATATATATATGTACATGCTGCTCCGTCACTATGTCTGGAAATATATTTTGGGAAAAAGGTAAATTTGTCACATCCAAGCAATGGTGAGTTTAATTGGGCAGGAACATTTTTATTTTTTTAAGAGAAAGACACATAGAGGGGTAAATGTTTTATGAGAATATGATGTTTTGACAATCTTTCAGTATTGATAATTAATTTGACATATATTTAGGTCAAATTTGAAGTTAAAAATAAAAAAATATTTGTATTTGAGTATTTTTTTAATATATGAAGTTATAACCAAATTTGATTTATTTTCTTTGCTGAACTTAATGGTGATGTTATAATATTTATTTGTAATGGTGAACTTTTCAAATTTCATTGTTTCTTGTATTAGAACCTAAACAGGAAGTAGGTGACTTAGAGCATGGACATGTATATGCACTAGCACTTACTGAAAAGATGAAAAATGTCATACATGTTTTACTTGATAGGGTCTGTAAACTATTAGGGAATAGCTTATGCTTGCCAACTGCATTATTCCCCCCTGTTATAAATTTGTATGCACCATCTTTCAAAAGTGTAACGAACATAAAATAAATCTAATAATTAAATAATTAATAACAAACATAATTAAGATGAAAGGACATGACCTTTCATTCACAATTCCCAAACCCTATTTAAGAGGCGTGTTATCAACCATTGTAATCATCTTTCATCCTATCATTAATATATATTTCCTTATGGCTTATCAAATATTCTAGGTGTTTTGGTGAATAATATTGGATGGACAAATAATTATTCGCTTCAAGTGGTATTAGAGCCTCGTTTGGCTGATCTCGGACTTTGGCCTTTGATTTGTGGCTTGTATCCTTATTTTAGGGTTTCCGTAGAATATTAGACATTGTCCAAAAGAAAAAGAAAAACGTGAAAAAGAAAAGAAAAAAAAGGTCTAGAAAATAAAAGAGAAAAAAAAGTTAAAAATAAAAGATAAAAGAAAAAAAAAGGTAAAAACAAAAAAGAAAGGAAAAGGAAAGTAAAAAAAAGAAAAGATAAAGTAAAACAAACACATGGTTTTTCTTTCCGCTTCCACCCAGGTTTTGGTTTGATTTGAATTATTATAATATATTTATACTAGTTCATTTTTTTGTTTTATTATATAAAATAATAAAATAAATATTTTTATTATATAATAATTAATACAATAATTAATTATTATTTAAAATAAAACTATATATTAAACTATATATATAGTTTATAAAAACATTAGTATAATTATTAATTAATTAATTAATTAATAATTATTATTATAAAAAGAAATTATAATAATTATTTTTGGAAAAAAAAGGTTATTAACCTAACGAAGAAGACCAACTAGTCAAGGAAAAACAAAAATTGGAAAAAAAAAAACAATCGACGACTAGCTATAGTCCACACAACCATCTAGTGTCAAAGAAATAAGAAATCATGGAATCTAATAAATGAAAGTACAAATAGAGAAATTAGAAGCCAAATTAAAGCGCTATCAAAGAGACAATGAAGAATTACGAGACATGAATATGAAATCAGAAGTTCTCATTAAATTACATGCAAAAAGAGCGCAAGGAACAAAAACTTTCCAACTAGAACAATCATATAGAAAAGTTGTTGTCCCAAATTAAGAAATTAAAAGACGAAAATGATTTCAACCATAGACAAAAAAATCAAGATATAACAAAATAAATAAGTGATTATGAAGCAGAAATAATACGCTTGAACAAAATCATTAACGATAGAGATGAAGAATTGACGCACATACGAAAGAAATTAGAAGATCAAGAATCAGTGGTCGACCAGTATTGACAATAGATAAAAGTTCTTAAACAACAAAATAATGAATCTCAAAAGGAACACAAGATGGATATCACAAAGAGTAATAAAACAATATCCAACAATTCTGAAGAAATTTTCAGATTAAGAAATCATAACAAAACACTAATTACAAAAATAAAAAAATTGAAAAGTAGTAGCAAGAGGGAACACTCTGGTGAAGACCTCAAAGGAAAAATACTAGAAAAAAAGAAGAAAACTAATGTCTAAATAATCATAATCAGGAACTACAGAACCAAATCAAGGACCTAGAAATTAGCAAAAAGTCACAAGAGGAAAGAATAAAAAAGATTCAGAATCATAAACAATCTATTGGAGAACCAAGAAGCACAATCTAGCAAAATGCATCCAAAATTCAAATTGAGTAAGTGAAGGTCGTCCTCATCGCAGTCCAAAAGAAAGAAGAACAAACACCACCTACACCTTATAGACATCCTAATTATAATCATCATTTTGACCAACAACAGGGTCAAAATGGATATTTACAGAAGACTTATGTGGACATGCGAAAATGTCGACATACTAAGCAACAACTGAGACAAATTGTCCCACACAAATATCTTAGAGCTCCGATAAAAATAGATCTAGGATAGACCATAGCAGATACGATGCGACAATTCTCCTGGGGAATCCGTAATTCGTATCGTCTCATCTCCACAAATGTTCAAAATACAAAAGGGAAAGAATTCTGAGAGGATGGATTAAAAGAATTTAGACATTGATGTCAAATACATCTTTGAGGACAAAGATTCCCTTAAGGGGAAGGCAATGTAATGAACATAAAATAAATATAATAATTAAATAATTAATAATAAACATAATTAAGATGAAAGGACATGACCTTTCATTTACAATTCCCAAGCCCTATTTAATAGGTGGGTTATCAACCATTGTAATCATTTTTCATCCTATAATTAATATATACTTGCCTTATGGATTATCGAATATTCCAGGTGTTTCGGTGAATAATATTGTATGGGCGAATAATTATTTGCTTCAGAAAATAATTGTTATTTTTAATTAGTCTTAGTATTTCCCTGGGAAAACTATGCACATATTGCATCTAGGGTCAAACTGATGTTCAATGGACAGGTCACAATTTGGGCATTGATATTCCTTGTACAATATAAAGCAACACATATGGGATTGGATATTCTTCTGTTGGCCTCAGAGGTGGTATTTATATGCTATATAATATTATATGATCCTTTTATGTGTATTACAGACATAAAATACCGAATAGCTATGATTCACCATCAAGTTGAGGTTAATACCTGTTGTATTCTTGAGTGGAATATTGGATTCATTCTTTATACTCGTATCTGATTTTTTGTATGATAAGCTATAAAATAACACAATTTAGTAGTTCGATATATTGAAAAAACAACAACAGGAATGTTCATATTGTATGCCTTTCAAGGGATAGGGATGTATAAATAATCAAGGAAGTTTTTTATTTTGAGAGTAATTTATCATTATTACATAAGTTCTAGAAAATTATGTTGAAAAATTGTAAATTTGAAAATTATGTTGAAAATTGTAACATGTATTCTTTTTGGGGAAAAATGTAACTTGATTTATATGCTTTTCCTTTGCAGATTGTTTGATGAAGATGAAGAAAAGGAAAATTTTGATCCTTCCTCAAGCAATCCAGTTTAAAGATCTATATATGTTAAGGGTGCTTCTATAAAGGAATTTGTTGATGATGAAGCTGCAGATGAAGATGAGGATATTCTAGTGAGGCATGATGAAGATGATAACTCTAAGGAAGATGAAAACTAAGACTTCAACGATTTAGTGACAACTGCTGAGGAAGAGCGACAAGTAGATCAATGGAGATGGGATGAACTTCATCGCAAATGGCTTGAAGAACATGATTCTACTGAAACTGGTGATATTTTTCTAAGCTTGGGATGTGATTGGAGACAAAAAGGGGCCAGGAAGCCAAGTCTTCTTAGTGAGGAATATGATGTTCCTAATTTAGTTTTCATGGACTGGTGATGCAAATAAAATTCATAATGGACTTCTATGTTTGGAAAGGGCCATGGTCCTGTATTTTTTTGGAGTTAGTATTTGGCCAAAAAATAAGACTAAATTTTAATAAAGTGTGGAATGCAGGAGAAGTTAACTCACGATGCACTAAAGACTAAATAAATAATTTCACCATATTGCTTATAGCATGGTGATTGGTGCATAGTTCATTTCTTTTATGTATCCTAGCTTCCTCTTTAGCATTCCGTCAAGTAACATAGATTGGTTGAAGGTAACATGTTTCCAGGAAGGCAATGCCAGGACTGAAGGTACTAGGTTAAGTATACAAATTAATGATAACTAAAATGTTCAAATACATTACCATATGTTTAGGTTTTATTTTAGTAGTATCTAGAGATATAAGAACATGTATTTGTATCCATGTTGCTTCTTAATTTTCCCATCTTTTACAATTTTTGTAGTTTTATAATTCACGTGTGCTTCCAGAGTTTTTAGGTGCTTTTTCATGCTCTTTTAAAATGGATGTTTTTACCATATTTTGGACTGTTATATACATTTACAACATTTTTTACAAATAAGATCAAGAAAGAGCTTTCTAAACTTTTTTCTTTCGGTAATTACAATGTTCATATCATGGTATGTTGGATAAGACATGAAGTTGCTATTTACATTTTGTGAAGAAACTTTCTGATATGTAGGGTTGTTCTATGGTATTTCCAAAAGATTTATGTTTTTACATGCATTTTGTGCTATCTATTTTGGGTCTTATTTTTTCTATTCGTACTTATTTGTATGCTTTTATAACTCTTATGGAAGGACAAACATTTGATTAGTCATCCATCCACTAAAGCAGCATATTTATCTAGTATATTGTATGCCCATTCAAAATTCACAATGTGTTATTATAAACATTAGAAAGTAGTATAGTAAATACTTTTCCTAGAATAGCTAGGGAATATGTTAGTTACTGTAATTGCAACATCTAGGTTGATTTTCACCGTTCTCTCCTTGGAGGTCTCTTTGGAATGAAAGTATTGTATTATGAGGATATTTCTTGTGTCTTTCAGTCACTTTCTCATCATGTGCAATTTTGAGTTGTTATGGAGCTATTTTTGTCAAGGATACATATCAAAAGCTATTGCATAATGTCTTGGGGCCTAAATTTGCAGTTTCGTAATGTTTGATGTCTATTAAGGTAATTACCAATTATTTAAATACAATAATAATTTTTCATTATTTTGTGTACTCTCTAGAAGAGCATATTATGAGCACTAGTATGCATATCAAGCAACCTGTGAAATATAAGCAAAAAGGGATATATCTTCTGTAACAGGACTCACCAAGTATTGTGAATCAACTCTGATTTCCAAGTTGGTGAGAGGAGCTGACTCTTTGGTCAAAACTTGCTCATTTTTGGTCAAACGCGACACGATCTTATCAATTTTTAGTGCTTTTTATGGGTTTCAAAGTTATTGAATTTTTCTGAGTATATGATCCCTCATTCTCCAGTTTATGATCCCTGAATTTTTATGAATCCAGTTAATGCTGAGTTTTGTTGTGTCACTGATTTGACTCTCCATTTTGGATTTCTTGAGTTGTTGCTAGGTATGAGTCTTGATTGGAATAATATTTTTTTTATTTGAAATTATTACAGCCCATAAAATCGCAAAGGAAGGCCTTGGATTCAATGTTCGAATTCCTAGGGATTCGAACTTGAACACAAAGTCTTGAAACCTTGAATCCTTTGTGGATTCTAGATATAGCTTGAGTCTTGTAGAGATTTGTCTCTATGCAGTGGTTCTCTAATTTCCAAGTGCTTCTCCAATGACACTATAGTAGAGATGGTAGGATATCTAATGATTCTCTTATACTCACTCTTTATCTTGTGTTTACCATATATATTATAATTGTTTTCGATGTTAATGCAACCGTACCCCTTTATCAAATAGGAAGTAACGAGTGATATGGAGGGGAATGAATGGGTCAATGAAACTATGAAAAATAGCAAGGTATCTTGTCCAATTGGCTTGAATATGACCTGCAAATTAATATTTTATTTCTTTCCCACAATCTATTGTATTTTTAAATTTCAATCAATGATATGTTTTGAATAGTGGTATCTTTTACCATTTGATATATTATGGATATATGCTCAAGTCAGTCTTCTTTATTAGCTGACACCTAAGTTACTCGGTTCATATTTGTTTTCAAGTTCAAATTCAATGACACTCAAAAGTTGTGTAAACTAAATCAAAACAAAAATAACCCCAACTACGAAATGCATACATCAGTTTCAACTTTTGACACTTATGACTTGAAATGTTACTACAAGTGTCTTTGATCACATGTGATCATGTCTATTGTGTAAGATATTTGTTTATATTATCTTTACTTTGGTTTCTATAAAATGTGTGTTTGAGTCTACTTTGAATCTAGTCTAGATTCTTAGACATTCTTTGGAGTTAAAGTGGTTCAAGGATAGGTAGTTGTCTTGGATTGGAGAGACTAAACACTTGAAGCTCATGCCCACAGGAGTGTTTTGTCTTGCATGCTTAGATTCAATGTAGTAAATTGTTGTGTAGGCCCAATGGATGAGGAACTAATATCCCTGTCTACACCTCCTTCTTATTTCTTTTCTCATTTACACTGATTATGTGATGGTTTTATTACATAATCACCTTGTGTATTCCTGTCAAAACCCCCATAGTGTTACTTTAGGGAAAGCCCCTTTGGAGTTGGCATAAATCAGGCTGAAGCCTAAGGGAGAATGGTGAGGTGACAATGGCCACTTTCCTAAGTTATAGAGTTTGTTGTAGGTTTCTCTCTTCCTTGAAACTATAAAACCCCTACAAATTTTCAGCTAACATAAGGTTTTAATTTTAGAGAGGTTTAACAATACATGACTTCTCCCACATAATCATTTGGACACTTTTTGAGACACTTTTGGAGTCTTATTTTTTAATGTCCCTGACCCACTGACAGGCGAAGAAGACGCTACTATCACCAAGCATACGGAAAAATAGCCCCATAAATATGAACATGCATATAGTGTTGAAATAAAAAAATTAAAACATAAGACATGCTAAGATGCATAAACCTTCACATGCATAGTGGAAGCAAACATACATTCATTCAAGCATACCCCATGTTCACCATATTTATTATTCAGTAAATATAAATGTAGAGACAAAATAGTTAAGAATACTCATCTTAAAAAGGACTGGTCCCCCAACCAGCTACATCACTACAATGTTCCACCCAACCATAGGCCAGCGTGCTCATCAATCTCTCAGCAACACTCCCATCCCTGAGCTGGGCATGATTCCTCAAGGAGTAAGGGTCAAAGTAGGCTTGCACGTAGCCAAGGTACACAAATCAGCCAAGCCCACACTGTAGGGTTTAACAGGCCATCAACGGAGAGCTAAGGACGCCTACACCAGAGCTAACCCTGACCTCTAAGACATCCACACACCCAACACCAGGAATCAGTCCTTTCTCAATTTCACAGTCCCTCAAGCCCTGACTTCCCTTTCCAATATTCTTCAAGGGTTGTGGAGAAGAAATCCAGTAGTCTCACTCTATCTGAGTGGCTCCAAACACCAATTTATCAAGCATACCCAACCTCTAATCCTATTCTCAACAGTCCTAAGACCAACCACTGCATATTGTAGTAAAACAACAGTTCACAGCTCTGTGAAGGAGGTGAAGACAATAGGGTGACAACCCCAAATGACAAGGTGAACACAGCTCAGGTTAAACATGATGTTTCGGAGTTGTTCTTTGCCCTAGCATGGCCAAAACAACTCAGCAATAACCCAACAAGGTACTTGCATACACAACAACCCACAACCAGGGTAAGTCAATAGTAGCCCCAATCATATAAGGAATCGGGGGCAGCATTACATGGTCTACAAAAAGGGAAAGAAGCCAAATTCCCAACACTAAGCCCACAACACACGATCCTTCATGCAATTGCTGGAGAAAATTATATAGACCAGAAAACGGAATAAGGAATAGACTCCCAATTTAGGCATGAGGGAAAGAGACACAACCGACAGTCACAGTTCAACGTTGAACCACAGGGAAAAACCACAGGAATCTTTGAAAAATGCCACATTGTAAAGGAAAACACAGTCAACAATGGATGGAGGATATTGAAACCAGCATTCAGTGAGGGAACCACCGCTGTCTTCAGCTCCTGATCCACTATGAAACATGGAACAATACCCATTCCAATAATGTGTAGAGGAAATAAATTGGTTCTCTGCATGGATGGAAGGAACACAACAACAGATCGACAAATGCATGAGAGAGGAAGTTGAACCCCCAAACAATGGAATGTGGATTCTTTTAACTCATTCCATGTGAAGGTGAATGAACAACCACGATCAAGATAGTGGACAGGCCAAATGATGCATCATGGAGAGAGTGTGAGCGTAGTGGTTTCCTGCTAGCCCATAGTGGCCCCCACTAACAATAGAAACTAAGGTGGTCGACACATGGAAAACTCCCAATTCCCCCCACAGGTTAGACAAGCCCCTTTTAACCTTAGGAATCATACCCTTTTCATTTAACGTTGCACCATCGTAGCTGGCTGTAGGTTTATTTTAAATTAATGTGCATACTTACATGATGCCAAAACTATAGTGTGCTTGATAGCACGATGTACGATCAGCAACGATCCCTATTGTCGAAACATAACACAGCCGAATCAATGGTGGGGAGTTTTCTTTTAGCTCCACACCACGATTTATTACAATATATACATCATGTACCTTTTAATGCAAATAGGGTCAAAACTGGGGCATTACAATCCCCTCCCCTTTGGAATAACATCGTCCTCGGTGTTCCAATACATAGGAATACATATACAATTTGCACATCAAATTTTCAAAATTTTGCAGATCTATCCCATGTTCAGTTATTTACTTTAAATGGCTAGGACCAAGCCCCTTGGTTTACACGTACTTCTCTTGCTGGTTCTCAGCTCTTGGCTTATCCCAAAGTCTAGGAACTTTGTGGCCACTGCCCTCTTTATGTTCCCTCGTTGGGAAGTCCCAGTGTAAGTGATGTCCTCCGCATTCTCAACATTTTGCTGGTTGCCTCTTCTTTCCCTGCTCAATTTGCTTTGAGTATTCATGCCTGCACCATTTCTTAGTAGATTGCTTGGACGAAGTTTCATCATTGGTACACTTCCCTTGCCTTTATGGATTTCTCCCATAAGGCTTTTGACCTCCCTTTGCAAACCAATAGAGTCTTGCAAAATCTGGTGGTTCATCTCATTCTGTTTTTTTTGTATCTTGAGCATCTCTCCAAGATTCTCTAGGGTCATGGAAATCATTTGGAGGAGACTTCCATCCAATTCCAACAACTTTTAGTCTGCTGCCATGATCAATGTGCACCACTGGATTTCACCATTCATGTCCATTTTTGGGCAGGGAATTAACCATTTCAGCATTCACAATTTACTTTAAGCAAATACACACATTCTATTTTCAGTCATACATGCATTGAACAACATTTTGTTTTTTCAATGCATAAATGTATATATATATATATATATATAATCAAAAGGCAAGAGAGAGCAGCAAGAGTTTTTTCTTTCCTCTTTGTTTTGTTCCATCCTGGAACCCACACCACCGCTATGGCTTTTCATGCTCTCATCCTCTTTCACTTCACAATGAATGCTAGACCAATCCCTCTTTGTCATGACAATTAGTGTCTCTGGTCTATTTCAGACCTCTCAACCATGGAGCCTCCCCACATGGTTTGTCTTGGCTGCTAGGAACTTCACAGTCTCACTAACACCTTTTTCATTACTGCTCATTTTGAGCTCTTCAGGACAATCACATGTCCACATGCACCCCTAGGATGCTCTCACAGTCCTTGCTTCCAACAATACCTATATTCAGACATTGAATAAATTCACATGTTTAGTTTATTCCCATCAGTTTTTATCTCTAAAAAAAGATATTAAAACATCATAACCAAATCATATACACATGCATATTCATAAGCAAGAATTGCAAAATAATCCAATACTTATCTGTATTGTGGACTTCCTCGTTGGTCCACAAGATCCTGCTTCGATTTGCAAGCCTGGGGATCGCCTATCGACTTGGATGTTAGGTCAGCATGCAGGCTTCTTCACAACCTCCTTTTAGCTATATATTAGGCACATTCAATCCAACCTTCAGTTGGGTTTATCAAACCGTCAACAAATCGCCTGTACTTATATCAACAATACACTTATATCAACAACTAATCATCAGCCAAGCCAACACCATTGGGTTTATCAGGCCATCAAAAATAACACATGCACTTATATCAACCATTTCCAGGTTTTTTTTTCAGTCGTGAGCTCTAATGCCACTACCCCATATCACACAAGAGACCATTCTCTTCTCTGAGTTGACAGTCCCTCGAAAATGTCTCCTTTTTCTATGCCCTTTAGAGAGACCACTCCCTTCTTTGAGTTGAAAGTCCCTCAGGAATGTCTCCTTCTCTATGCTCTTTAGTAGAAGGTAGGATGAGCTCAAGCCTTTGTCCATTTATTGTACAATACCAAGCTACATTTGTTTACCCTGACAACACAAGCAATGTAAGCATATTTGTTAGCGTTATTTCTCCAAAATTGTAACCATATTTCAAATCATTCACTATCAAGTATTGAGACACCAGGAGTGCTTCCACTCCCTAGGGTGTAATCAATATTGAAAAACCCTTCCATGATATGACATCAAGAAAGTGTGCACCCTTTTCCGGTGTGTGCTATGCATGCCCTATTCATACTCAAGCAGTCTTCCATAACGGAGACAAAATCAAAACATGCTCTGCATATTGAATTTAACAATTTGACATGTGTATTCTTAGCTAGGGTCAGAGAACACTTATCCATTTGCCGAAGCAGTTTTCCTTCGTTAAGGAGGAATGGGGGCTCCCTTCTCTGAGTTAACAGTCCCTCGGTTTGCCATCCCAACTCCTCTTCTCATGTCATATCTTACTGAAATCATCTATACCATCTCATTCATGTTTCTTACCAAACATGTAGTGCATATGAGACATTTCTAAAATGTCCAATGGAGTTTCACCCAAAACCCATTGCAAGATAAGGGAAAACATTCCCATGAAGTTTGGCTCTTGCAGGCCAGCACACATGATCTTCTTGCAATGTGTACCCCAGGCACATTTATCAAATAGCCAAACAGTCAGTCATTATCTGATAATACAATCCAAATTTGATTGTTCAATAACCAAGTAATAACATTATTAATTAAATTCAATGAGAATTTGCAACTCTGTTTACTACAGAAATTGATTTGCTTGGCAATGAGGTGATCCTCATTTGTGGGTCTTTTGTAAGCAACACCATTATGCCCATTATAATTCTATAATTCATAACATGAACACCCACTTTCATTGTGCTCTCCCGACACAATTCTATGCAAGGCAATAGTGATTAGTAGTTGTTAGCAATTTCTCAAACCCAAAATTCACAAATTCAAATTTGACAACTCATTATACATATAAACGAGTTTCACGGCCATGAGACTCTTCTCATGAGGTTTGGCTCTTTCACATGGTATATTTCTGGCATTTTTCATGGTCTTACTCTCATTTCCATGCTCCAAACAGTCTAGCTAAAACCTAAACTTCAATCAGCCAAACACTTGGTAAGTCTTGATGCATATAACCTTTTCATTTCTGCAACAATCACTAAAGAATTTTCAGAATTTATAAAATTCCAATACTTCCAGCTATTAATCGCATCAATATTACCAAAAATCATTTACTTCACACAATCATTATCATAATTTAGATTATAGGGTACAATCACATCATTCATGTAATTTAAATGAAACATTTAAATACTCCTTCACAAGCGTATCATTTGTACCACCTTTCCCTTCCATAGAGCATTTCTGGTAGCTAGTCGATCATGGCTACTTCTTCATGCACTTACTATCCTACATTCATAACAACTCTTCAAATGGTTCCATAATTGTCATCAATTCATCATTTTAGCCATTATTTATTCATAATATCACATGTGCTATATTAATGCATTCATGCAATGCATCACGACATTTGCACCGATACTTAGGTAATCATTTACTCGCACCCTTCATATGCATTCATTCAATGCATAACTACAAGATGTATGAAATATTTTAATGCATATCCACTCAATGATATCTTGCATTGATTCATGAATACTATGCACTCAAACATACCATGCATGGCCTAACGATGACTACTTCATATAGGATGCATTACTATAATCAAGATCATCAGTGCTTACTTTCTTCAGGATACTAAGATCATAGTGTTAGATTTTCATCACATTTAAGCTGGCATTATGATATTAGGATCTTTTCACTGAGAGAATAACAAGAACAGCAATAAAACACAAGCACATCACAAGAGACAAGAGACACAAAGAGTTTTCCTCGGGGAAACCATAAAGGAGAAAACCCCGCAACTTCCTCTAAGATAGAATCAACACCAAAATAGTAAGAGATCTCCCAAAACAGCAGTAGTCTTCTGTCTTCTGTCTAGTCCCAAAATTTCCTTCTCCAGTAGTGCGCCACACTTGGGAGAGCAATTGAAGTATTTCCACAATGTGATAAATAGAGAGACTCTCACTCTCTATTTATATTCATCCGTTCACTTGAATTTCCTTTTCACACATAGGCTCAACCTAATAATTACTACTTGAGCCTACACCTTAATTAGTGTATAATAACTCAAGTGCCCAGAAACTATGGGGACTTACCTAATGACTTGGTATGACTTGATTACATTATTAATCCTCCCGATCGGAACATCGGGGCATGACCACATGACTCAAATACATAATAGAAACATCCTGGAATAAACATCAGGTTACAATACATAATATACATAGAAGAATACATTCCGAAGTTACATATACATCAACACTCCCTCTTAACTAGGAAGGTATTATTTCGACACAATTTTCAGCACTGGTCTTCTTCTCTGTATTAGCTAGATCATCTCGTCTTCAAGTCATGTTTGTCTTCAAGTCATCATTAGATCTGGATCATCTTCACTGGACTGGAACTAGATCATCACTCGATCTGGATCACTACTGCTGGATCATCATTACTGGATCTGGATCATCACTCGATCTGGATCAACACTGGTGCTATCTCATGATTCTTCTTGTCATAGGAAGTTCTACAGAGCCAGCCCTTTTTCATGATGGTTGAGGCCTACCCTCGTGTAGGTCTTCGCCCAGCACTTATATCTGACCTGCTCGTCAGAAAGGAACGCCCAACACTCACATCTGATCATGTAGTAAACTACAATCCCATCAGAAAGGCCCAGCACTCACATTCACCAGCATGATAGGACACACCTACTATCATCTGTGGAAAGGCACGGCATTCATATCCACCAGCATGGCAGGACACACCTACTACCATCTGTGGAAAGGCTCAGCACTTACAATCACCAGCATGGTAGGACACACCTACTACCATCTGTGAAAAGGCTCTGCACTTACAATCGCCAACATGGTAGGACACACCTACTACCATCTGTGAAAAGGCACTGCACTTATAGTCACCAGCACGATAGGACACACCTACTATCATCTGTGAAATGGCATAGCACTTACAGTCACCAGCATGATAGGACACACCTACTATCATCTATGACAAGGCTCAGCACTTACATCCATCCAGGCGGGAACACATCCTGCTCACAATGATGGAAGGGCATGCACTCATATCTGATCATGAGGGGAACACATCCCAACAATCATATCAAAATGGCCCCCAGTCCTCCTCGACTGAGCTACCTGGTAACTGATCAGGCGCCTCCATTCTCCTAGAGAATGGCAGTTGCCCTTACATCTGACCCGCTCGTCGAAATGGACAACAATCACATATGACATGGAAGGAACTTAATCCTTTAGCCATGAACAAAATGGTTCATCCCTTACATCTGATCAAGTGGGAACACATCCCTCTATCACATTAGAATGGCAACTTAGTTCTTATACTGAGTGTTCCCGGTAACTGACCAGGTGCCTCCATTCCTAGAATGGAAATTGCTCTTACATCTGTCCTGATTGACAGAATGGCCAGCACTCATATCTGACATGGAAGGGAGCAACCCTACCACCATGACAGAATGGCTCAACCCTTATATCTGACCTACTCGTTAGAATGGCTATGGATCTAAGCACTCATATCTGACATGGAAGGAACCAATCCTCTCACCATGACAGAATGGCTCATCCCTTACATCTGACCATGGAAGGAACCAATCCTCTCACCATGTTAGAATGGATATGGGTCTCATCACTTTCTCTGGGAGGAAGCCTCGATCTGGAGAACACCGAGTCTCTCTCTGAAGTACTTGAACTTCAGCCTAGCCAATGGATTCGTCAATACATCAACTATCTGTTCCTCTGTCATAACATACAGGAGCTTCACTGCTCCTCTCTATGCCATATCCCTGATATAGTGATACTTGATCTCGATATGCTTCGACCTGTCATGAAACACTGGAGTCTCTGACAACTTCACGCAACTCCAGTTGTCACAAGTAGCATCTAACTGGAGATCAAATATATCAGACAGTAGCTTCCGCATCCATACTGCCTCACAACTAGCTAAACAAGCTGTGACATACTCTGCTTCAGCTGTACTCAGTGCCACACAGGATTGCTTGCTGCTAAATGAAAAGATCACACCTGATCCCATACTGAAGCAACATCCTAAAGTACTCTTCCTGTCAATGGCAGTGCCTGCCCAATCTAAATCAACATAAGCCACTAGGTTATTCTTCTGATTCACATCGTACTTGAGCCCATAATCAATTGTACCCTTCAGGTACCTCAGAATATGCTTTGCAGCAATCAAGTGAACACTTCTCGTATATATCAAGTACAGGCTCAAGGTATTCACAGCAAAGAAAATGTCTCATCTCGTGTTTGTCAGGTACATCAATGACCCAATCATCTGACGATATATCATAGCATCAACCGACTCTGACGAAGCATCACTCAATAGCTTCAGGTTCGATGCCATAGGTGTGGTCATGCAGTCCATCATCCTAAATCTCTTCAGGATCTCTACTGCATACTTCCCTTGTCCAAGGAAGATCCCATCTGTACTTTGCCACACCTCCATGCCTAGAACAATAATGCATCAACACATAACAGGAGCATCACTTGTCTTCTGTCTTCAACCTTGAAGCAAATGTTGAAATTCACTTTAGTCTCAGTAAAGCCTAAAATCATCAGTAATCTGCCCATCCTGTCGTACCATGTCGAACCTCAAGATCTTCTGCAATCACTCCCTCTGAAGCGGAGCATCATACTCCCTCTGTCTTCCGTACTCTATGCACTAAAACATTCTGTACTGGAGTGACAAGTAGTATCCATCTAGGATCACTGGATACTAAGATCCTCTATCTTGAACTTCTTCAAAAGTTCATCTTGCACCCATCTGTGAGCTTTTCATCCTCTATCAACCTTGTGGCAAAGGTTAAGATATTCATCAAGCTCATGCGTTATCCCATGGGTGTCTTCTAAACTCGTACAAAGCCTTCTTTCATTTGCACACATGATTATGCATGTCATGTGACTTCACTTCTATTAGCTGTAAATGTTTCTTTGTAGACTATGCCTTCTCTTCATGAGAAGCCTCATGCTACGAATCTTGCTTTGTATCCCACGATGTTTCCATCTACTGCATGATGGAACTATGAACTTCTCTTTAGGTCTCGATACTACGCCCATACATCATTCTTCTTGGACTGATCTTCCCTTTCTTCTTGGTGGCTGGAAGGTTCTGCATCAATGATGTCACTGCACTCATCATATTATTCTTTGTCTTTGAACTGTCGTCACTTGTTCTTCAGAACAAGTCTTCATTCTTCTTTGCTTGTAGGCGATTATGTATGTGATCTTTCCTACAAGTCAAATGCAATTGTATGGTTAGAAACATTTCATAAGGAATATTTATACTGGCAAACACTTATGCATAAATATATGATCATGCAACTACTTTATCCAATACAACATTCATCCATATCTCATTGAAACTTTCTAGATGCCTTCCATCTCTACCAGGACAACATTGAGATTGTTCACTAATCCAATATGTCAGCAAAGAGGTTTCATTCTAGATAAGTAGCAATGGAGAATTTGTATAGCCCCATGAGCTACTTACCCATCACATGCATATTAGTAGTATTCTGTTATTAATGCAAACATCCTATCATGCATAATACAATAACTGAATATAAACGAATGCATAAAAAAATAATATAATGAAATGACAATTGAATACTTATCTTTATTTGTTTCGAGGTTAGACTCCTTCTTGAGCTTTCAGCTTCATCGTCTTCTTCATTCATAATAGCATCGTTTCTTATCCAAAAGCTAAGGTGGATAAGAAGTTCTTCAAGAGTTGAGTTCTTCATATTCCTCATTGATTGAGGGATCTTCTTTGGATGGCGATATCTTGATCTTCAATTGCTCCCCTCTTCTCTTCTCTTCTTATGATTCAAGCTTCTTCTTCTTCCCAAAGTTTTCTGAAAGTAATCACTTCCTTCTAGAACACATTCCTTGAATGAATTCCACGATCCTGGGAGTCCATTCAAGGTGGCCATCATCACTTCTGCATTCTTCACTTTTTCTCTTACCACTTCAAGCTATTCTTGTTTTGAGAGACTCTTATGACTGCATGGTCTCTGCATTCTAGATCTTCACATTCTTCAACTGGATTCTTTAGGTCATATTCTAATTTTTGTTCTTCCCTTCAAATGGCTTGAAATTCTTTTCTTCCATTCTGCAACCCCATTCTGTTGTGGATTATAAGGAGTTGACAACTCCCTCTTAATCCCTGCTTCTTTGCATAGCTCTTTGAATTCATTCGAAGTGAATTCTCCACCATTATCTGATTGAATGGTCTTGATCTTCTTTTCAGTATGGTTCTTGATCAAGGCTTTGAATTCCTTGAACTTGCTGAACACTTCATCTTTGTTTTTCATAAAGTAAATCCATGTCTTTCTAGAAAAATCATCAATAAAATAAACATAGTATGCATACCCGCTTAGTGAGTTTGATGACATTGGACCGCATACATCGTAGTGGATGATTTCTAGAATGCCTTTGGCTTTGTTTTTGCTGCTAGGAAATGTCTTCTTTGTATTCTTCCCTTTCGCACATCCTTTGCAAACTCCATCATGCTTTCTTTGGAATGCAATAGGTAGTGCTCTGTAGTGCACATGTGTAAGCCTTCTATGCCAAAGCTCATTTGGCTCTACCGTATCATGGATCAAGGCTTGTTCTGGATGACCCTTAAATTTTTACAAGCCTCCTTCTTGTTCTCCAATCACTACCGCATCATCAATTTTCTTTCCTTTTTGGCCACATGATGACTTGACCATCGATGAATGCAACCCACATTCCCTTTGCATCCAAGGCTGAAATGGATAGAAGATTCTTCTTAAGTCCTGTAACAAACAATACTTCTTTCATTGTTAGAGACTTACCAGAGTCTATCTTGTATGAATATTCCCCACTACCTTTTATTGGATATTGGTAGTCATCTCCTAGTTTCACCTTGTCAGGTGATTCATGTCTGACAGTTTTACAAAGGATTCCTTGAATCCCGTCATATGTTTGGAAGCCCCACTGTCTATAAGCCAATCACCATTTCCATGAGTAATGTTACCTGTGAGAGATGATATCAGAACATATTCATCCTCACTTGAAGAATCTTCACTTTCATATATGGATCTCTTTCTTGATGGTTCATCATCCTCTGCAGCATGAGCATGATATCTTCTTTGGCCTCGTCTCCCTCTGAAACTGGAACCTCTATACTCATGTAGGTGTCCAATCCAGTTTCTTCAGAGAGATCAAATACTTCTATGCTTGGAAGTTTTCAACTTCACCAAGCTTATCATCAAGCTATTGTGATAGATCATATTGAAATGAGAACCTCAAATGGAAATACAAAAGATTAGATCTTACCAATTTGAGGTGTCCGTCCTTGTCCCAGAGTTCGCTGATCTAGGGTTTGTCGTAGAAACCCTAATTTTCAAAACTTAGAATCTTTCAGATCTAATTGTACAAACATATAGATCTCTTCAAATGGAGCTATCCAATGTACTCCTTTTCTGAAAACAGTGGAGGGAAGCTCCCGAAAGAGGAAGCCCTAATTTACTGATTTCTTTTGCAAAAATTCCTGTTACTATTTCTGTCATATCTCCAACATTACTGATCCTCTGTGTCTAAAATTTCGTACAAAGATAGTCTCACATGTCCCTGATCCAACACCATAGGTTTAATCAGAATAGGTTTCACCATTTGGGATTTATGATCCTTTTCCCAAGGTGACCTGTTACAGGATTTTTCAGAACAACGAAGTTGTACGGCATGCCACATGTCACTGGTTCATCTTCCAAGTTTGATATTCGGACCACTGAAAGTAAAGTCCATGCCATTTCTGGAACATCTTTAGGAATTCCATTTGGACCTCCGTAGCTCAATATATTGTAGATCTCCCCAGATATCCGTTTCAGGGATGAATTCTGTAAGAGGCTGGAACCCTAACTTGGAGAGATCATATCTCCTGGAGTACAGCGAATCTCAGTTTGAGTTTTGGACATAGGATTCATCAGGATTTTATTTTTGGCCCCTACAATTTTTAGCTTCCGAGACTTCTCCAATATCGGAATATAGTGACTGTACCAAAACTTAGCAGTTTTAGTATTTAGGGTTTCTCCTAGCTCAGAGTCAAACTAGGGTTTGACTTTCCTAGAGTTTCACCCAACCAAATTTCTTGATCCAGGTCTCTAAACTTTGGTTTTTATGAGGATAATAACCATATGATGGTCTCACTCAAAAATTCCTCTTCTGTAGAAATCCCTAATTTCCACATCGAAACTGAAAATGCTTGAAATTGAATTCCGCATTGACAGAAAGATGCACCCTTCAATCAAGAGTCATCCTAGCATACTTTTGCTGAAAATATGTGGAGGAAGATCCACAAACTAGGAATCCCTAGTTCCTGTAGCTGCACAATGTCTTCTTCTCAGGTTAGCTCTGATACCATGTTAGATTTTCATCACATTTAAGCTAGCATTATGATCTTAGGATCTTTTCACCGAGAGAATAACAAGCACAGCAATAAAACACAAGCACATCACAAGAGACAAGAGACACAAAGAGTTTTCCTTGGGGAAAGCATAAAGGAGAAAACCATGCAAATTCCTCTAAGATAGAATCAACACCAAAACAGCAAGAGATCTCCCAAAACAGCAGTAGTCTTCTGTCTTCTGTCTAGTCCCAAAATTTCATTCTCCAGTAGTGCGCCACACCTAGGAGAGCTAGTGAAGTATTTCCACGATGTGATAAATAGAGAGACTCTCACTCTCTATTTATATTCATCCGTTCACTTGAATTTCCTTTTCACACGTAGGCTCAACCTAATAATTACTACTCGAGCCTACACCTTAATTAGTGTATAATAACTCAAGTGCCCCGAAACTGTCGGGACTTACCTAATGACTTGGTATGGCTTGATTACATTATTAATCCTCCCGATCGGAACATCGGGGCATGACCACATGACTCAAATACATAATAGAAACATTCCAGAATAAACATCGGGTTACAATACATAAGATACATAGAAGAATACATTCCGAAGTTACATATACATCAACACATAGCCACATAATACATGCATAACATATTTCTATATGAAGATAGTATCACATTCAAATATCCACATGGTATGAGATCTCTTACCTTTACCACTCCAGGCAATTGTCATAATTAAACTCTTACCTTCATGGGTCCTACTTACACCCTTGATATTACCAGTTTGGTTGGTCCTTTGCAGGAGATTGCAGAATTTGCTCACCAAATTTTGATTCTGGACTTGTTACCTTATCCCTTTCTCCGTAGTGTTTCTAGTCACATTCATCAGCATCAGCAACATATTCATCCATGTTCATGTTGTCATTTTTTTTTTCCCACTAATTCCAAAATCAATGCAATAATCATCATTAGTGGTTCATTATAAACGTATAATCCTCACTATTTTTACCAGCATGTAATATCCTATGCATGCAAGGCATATCCTCATACATTTCATGTATAAAACTTATAAAATGTATTAATAATAAAAAAGGAAACTTCCCTTTTTACGTCCCTCATCCTTGCATGGAAGTCCTCTTCCGCACAACATCTGATTTGACTGCATGGTCTTGTTACCTCTAGGCATGGAATTTCTCAGATTTGTCCATTTGACAACAACACCTTTCTCTTTCAGAAAATCACTTAGCACTTTGCTGCTCCACACTTAAATTCTGGTGGCTCTCCCTTGTTCCCTGTTGGATGATCTTTCCAACGCATATTCATATGCTTCATTCTGACCCCGGGTGTGAAAATCACATCATTTCAAAAATGAAGGAAAAACACACCACTGAATGTTGGGTCTTATATGCAAAATCCAGCCACCTAGGGATTTCTTCCTTTTTCTAGTCCTGAAATTGTTGAGAACCCCAATGAGAAATTCATTGAGAATCCCACTAGAGCACTAGCTGGAACTGCTAAAAATTCCACTGGAAAACCCAATTTTCTTTCTCCCTATCGGTCCCCTTCCCAACTAAGTTTTGGACGCTTTGATGGTCAAAATGCCTAGCTCATCGGTGGTTTGTTCCTTTATTTTTATTCGTCATTTCAATGGGAAAAACAACTAGACTTCCAATTTGAATCGACGAGAAAACTGACTGTTCATCGGGTCCTCTCCTTACTAATCTTCCGACGTTTCGACGGCTGAAACCTGTAATTTATTTTGCTGTATCAGCAAGTTGGTCGTCTACTGTTTCGAGTTTTATCGACGATTCCTTGGTCTATTTTCATTCACAGTATCGGGTCCGTAATCATCTATTTCTCTGAACTTCATCGGTGATAGCATAGACTAACCTGTTGTGTCGGCGGCCAAGTTCCCTATGCATCGGACGGTTAGCCCCTTCAGCTTTCACAACGACGGCCCACAATCAAACTATATCTTCCACATCTCATGAATTTGTTGGCGGTCGAAGCGACCAAGATTTTGTGGCATCGATTCTTCAAAAACATCGGGTGATTAGTTCTTTATATGGCTGCAACGTCGGCCCATGATCTCTATATGCCTTCCATAGCCACAGGTCTATCGACGGTCGAAACAATGTCCATCAGTGGAATAGTCTACTAATCAGCTGTAACAACGGATGTTCGATCAACTAAATTTATGCAACGTAGCTCATTGGCAACTAAATCACCTAATCATTGTTGATGTTATCAACTAACCATCATCGATGGCCGATGATTCTACGACTTAGAAAAAATTTCAAAATTTTTCTCTTTAGTCTTCTTTTCCACCGCTTCATCGGCTTAACTGTCTCTTATTCTCTGCCGATGTGAAGACTTCCTCTACCTTCTATCGATTTTTTCAGCTCCATATTCCCTATCCTTCGTTGATCAAAGAAACTACTTGTTGCTGCCGTAGTTATCGAAACCATAATTCACTAACACCTCGACATCGGCGAGTGGAAGACTAATGTATCGGCAGAATAGTTCACTCAGCTGCCGCAACAGTGGCTCATCATCTTTGATATTTTTCCAATCAACGACCCAATCTAGTAATGATTTATGATTGGCGAATAGAAACATAACTTGATCAGCATCGGCAGTCAAAACTTTTCCCATCAGAAGAGTATTGCTCTAGGCTTCCGCAACGGCGGGCGCACAAACGACTATCGTCTTTCGATGGCCGATGATTTTGGGCCTTGGAGAAAAATTTTGATTTTTCTTTACTAGGTCGGTTGTTGGAATATCTTCCTCTGTTACATTGGCGATCGCAGGCTCTATCCGTCCAAAGGATAGTCCTCTAGATATCCATAACGGTGGCGCAGGATCATCTAATTCATTCTAATTTTCATCGGCGATCTGCACAGCTAACATGCTCCGATGGCCGACGAAGTCAACACTTAGAAATTTTTTGAAAATACTGCACCCTCGATGGTCAGAGGATTTATCTGTTGGAAGGATAGTTGTCTAGCCATCCGTAACGGCGATGCTCAGCCAGCGATCCATCTATCTAAGTGTTCCAATGTGCCAATGGCCAAAACACTTAGAAAATTCTCTGAATTTTCCTCCTCTGTCTCGCACTGCATTGGCCATTGGATCAACTATACATTGGGTGGCCTTCCTACTTTATTAGCCATGCATGACTTGGATTCATTATTTAACCAGCACACTCCACCAACATTGACAACAGGTTTTGTGACAGTTTGGGCTGAGTTGGAGCTTCATTGTTTCACCTCAGCGGAATAGAGGTCAAATATTTCCATGACACATGTACACTCCCAATTGGATTCATAAGTCTCACAAATTCTTCCTAATATAATATATCTCTGATATAAACACATTCATATGTTAGAAAGTTAAATAATATCCACTTTCTGTTCACATGCGTATGTAAATTTTGTTACTCTTCCAAGCTTTCTGCTAGTTTTTGCAAAGTAATTCGAATTGTGAGAGTCTCTTGTGCTCGTATATCCAGTTGTGATTCATTCTAAAAGTGTGAGGGATATACATGTGTATCCTATGTTTCACCTCCTCCCCTTGTTGATGCCATGTGATATGCATTAGCAGAGTGTCTTCATTGGTATATCCACTCCACTCCTCTAAATGTCATCAATTGTCCCTCACAAATGCATTGTCCTCCATCGACACCCATGTTGGCCATAATATTAACCAATTTTTTCGCCTCTCTTTTGACATGGCTGAAATTCCAAGGGAATTTATTAGAGAGAAGGGCTGCAATATTTTCCAACCAACCTAGAATGCGGTAGGTAGATGCAACCTTATCCACTATTTTCTCATTGCAAATTTTTTTTACCATATAAATAATGATCCTAGAATATCCCTCTACCGTTGTCGAAATCCATCCAAACCCGAAAAATATCCTCAACCCTTGCAGAATCCATTCACTCTCTGCCGCATTATTCGAATCTGTTCCAATGAAGCCATAGAATACATAAAGAATTGATCCTGTTAAATCACGACAAACACCTCCAAACCCCACCGGATCAGGGTTTCCCTTTGATGAACCATGAAAATTGAGTTTAAAGGTTTCTCCTAGGGGGTGATATTAGGAATTCATACTAGCTAGTGGGAGAACCTATACAATCTTATGTCCCCCCCAAAATCCTCTTTTCTAATCTCCACCTCGCGACAATCCTAGTATAATTATCTCTTAACTCCTATTCCTTATCCATCCATTTGTTATTTCTCAATATCTCCTTAATATAGCAAGTTAGTATTTCCCAAACTTTCTCTTCAATGGATTTCTTAACTTGGAATATCATGCAATTCCTTTCCTTCTATATCACACAAAGTTGGAAGCATGAAAAAATATACCACAACATTTTGAGGATGGGGTTCGGGAAGGCTTCCAGGTTCCAATTATTGATCGACTGACCGAGGAGGCCTTTGACCTTGTTTGATCAACAAAAAATAACCTCTCCCTAGTCCTAAATTGATGACATAAAGGGGCACCCATCTAACAAGTGGTTCATAGTATCTTATTTCCTGTTTCCTAAAGAACATTGCGAAGGACCCACAAAACCTCTTTTTCTTAAGTTTTCCCCAATTAATATTCTCAAATTTTTTCCAAGGGTTCATTGCGAATATTTTTTTCTAAGTATCTCTAGGGATATGATTCAATAAGTACAGATGTCATATGCCTCCTTTCTACTAAAAACTCCTTTTGGTGAGTACCCCCATCACAACTAGTCCTTTACCTCTCATTTGAATGCACCGCTCTTGGATAATGTCCTAAACCTCCTAAGTTTCCTCAGAAGGAGTAAGACATGACCACCAATCCTTGGCCTTTCCAATTTTGGAATTCCTCATCACTCACCACCTTAGACAAAAATTGATAATCTTTTATCATCCCTTGTCCTATACCTATTTCCCTTAACATCTTCCACCTGAGGTTGTATGATAGCTTAGGGAGGTGATTCCAAGAATCATACCAGAAGTTTTTTGTGTACCCATCTCTTAATTTCTAGAAGTAGTGTTCCCAAAAAAGACATCTTGTTCATTGGGAAGAAGTCCAAATATGCGATCCCACTTTGGGGAGCATCCATGGAGCTGGGTTACACTTTTTGGCAAGGCGCTTTTGGAAAAAACAAAAAAACGTACCTCGATCAAGCAATTTTTAAACCCTCGATCAAGGTCATAACACCTCGATCGAGGGCTCAACAAAACCTCGATCTAGGTTTTAAGAATACCTCAATCTAGGTTTTAAGATGGAGATCTAGGTTTTAGAGAAACCTCGATCTAGGTTTTAAAAAAACCTCGATCTAGGTTTTAATGTCTCGATCTAGGTTTTAAGAAAACCTCGATCGAGGTTTTAAGGCTACAATCGAGGTTCTTTAGCAAAAACATTTATAAAAAGAAGTTTAAATGGTAGCTCGATCGAGGGTTTAATAAAACCTCGATCGAGCTTATTTAAAAACCTCTATCAAGGGATGTTAATACCTTGATTGAGCTAATACCTCGATCAAGGGCCTAAAAAATAGAGAATTATCCCTCTTATAGGAAAATCAATGTTTCTCTGTGTCTTGTAGGGGTGTAAAGCCTATCATTCGTGGCACACAACTGAGCGGATTTCATCCAGATAGGTTTGTCACCTAATCCTCTATCCATTGAGATATCATGCATGCGTTTTGGAATTCATATGGTTTTTTTATTAGTTCTAAAACTTACACTTGGAAAACCAAGCAATAACTTCGAAGCAGCTCAAAGAAAAATCCGCACGGTAAAATATACACATCCAAAACTTTCTTAAAAATGGGCAGGCCACACATCGACGTGTCCTCTTCAAAAGGGTATCTTTGGTTTTTCAATTTTTGAAAACAGTGAAAAAAAACCTGGGATGGACACATGTGTATAAAATTATGTTGAAATCAGATGTGGTCACTTTCGAAAAATAATAAATAATTGTATATTGCGAAATTAATTAACAAAAAAATATGTATACCACAGTACATTTTGTGTAGATCATGCTCATATATATATATTAAATTATTAATGTAATATTAAATTAATGGAGAGGGACATGAGCCACTTATTAACTTCTTCAAATTTTTAAGGTCGCATAGTTTATTAAATAAAAAATTGCACACATTAAATGACATTGGAATATTTTTTTTAAAATATCATTGGGAAGCCAAAATAATATTCTACAATTTGTTTTCTTACTGTAAGTCGAAATTAACATGGAATATATGTGTTTAGAGGGATTCTACCTATCACATGAGTAAGAAATCAAGTTTTCATCACCAAATTTGGACAAAAAGTGTTACCCACCTTCATGGAATCAATCTCTGTCTTCCCTTAAATGAACTAAATTGTAGCGAGATCAACCCTAGGCATGATTCATATGCAAATATTTTACCATGTCTCATTCATGTATATGTACCATTTCCACCAAATCTTGGCCTCAAGCACGTTGTTTATCTTCTTAGGATCATGAAGAGCCAACCCTCCCCTATCCTTCGGATGACATAATTTGTTCAAGCTAATGAGTGCTAATTCAGACTTATCTAGGATACCACCCCAAAGAAACACATGTTTTATATTTTGTGTTTATCTAAGGAATGACTTAGGACCTGCAAATACCAAAAATAAGTATATAGGCATGGCCTAGAGAACAGCCTTAACAAGGGTCAATCTACCCATTAAATTTGAGGGCCTGTAGACCCACCTTGATAACTTCTTCCTCATCCACTCTAGGATATCCTGCTATGACACTTTATTGATCGTCCCCTCCACTAGAGGATATATGAGTTATTTTGATAGTAGGGTTCCCATCGAGAATCCAAGGATACGGTTGATGTTTCTCTGAGTCACCCTTGGAGTGTCAAAGAAAAAATATGATATTTTTTCTTGGTTAACGTCCAACCTAGAGGCTTTGGAAAATGTTGTCAAACATTTCTTAAAGGATCATGCCTCTTGGTCTGAAGGGTGGCACATGAGCATGGTATTATAAAAAAACTACTAATGAGTGTACTTATCTACACCATTGTGAAGGTTTAAACCATGGATTTCACCTTTGGCTATTTGAGTCTTGATTAGGCTACTTAGGTCATCCACCATGATGATGAAGAGAAACAGAGAGAGGTGATCCCCTTGTCAAATAACTCTTGATGGATTCATCATGTGAGAGGGAGGGCCATTCAACATAATAGAGAAGAAGGTAGAGGAAACCATATTGCTAAACCATTGAATCCAATCTCTAGGAAAGCAAAAGGAATCCAAGACTTATCTGATGTACTACTAGTTCAATTTGTCATAGGAGTTTTCAATGTCAAGTTTTATGATCATTCCTTCCTTTTGGTTAATTTCAGGAAATAAATTCCCTCATGGACCAAATTAATGCCATATAGTATTTGTCTACCTTACATGAACATAAATCTCTCTGGGACAATCAGAAGAGGAAGTATTGGTTTTAGTCTATTAGCTACAGATTTGGAAATTATTTTATAAATGACATTGCACAAGGCTATGGGTCTGAATTTATGAGGCCCATCCACTCCTCCTAAATCGGGGATGAGTTTCAGTAAGGTCGCATTGAAATCCCTTAGAACCCCTTGAGATTGGCCCAACTCTACAACAATTTGCCAAACTTTTTTTCTATGAGGTCCCATGAGTAATGGAAAAATTGGAGGTGAAACCATATGGTCTAGGGGAATTTTCCAAGGTCATCTACTGCATTTCCTCTTCTTCAATCTATTGAATCTCTATTGGTTTGGGAAAAATATCATTATGTTCCTAAAAGATCACTGCCTGGAGGTGTTGAGTTATTTTTGAAATTTTTTGTCTTCTATCCACTCTGTCCTTCGTCATGACATGTTTGAAGTGGTTAACTAGATCCTCTTCTATCCATTATATGGTTTCAGCTTACCTTCCATCAATATCCCTCAGTTTGTGGATCTTTGATCGATGCATGTTTTGAATTACCAAGTTATTGAATAATTTTGTGTTACAATCCCATTCCTGAAGCCATTGGTTCCTAGACCTTTGATTCCTATACATCTCCTCCTTCCTTTATCTCAAGGATATATAAGATAGTAGGTATTCTTCCTTTTGTTTTAGATACTCTCCATAGAAATCATTCATCCCCCTCCTTTGGATAACCTCCAGCTGTGATATTAATCTTTTCTTATCCTCAATTATGTTTCCAAAGTCTTATTTATTCCAAGTATGAATCCTATATTATAGGGCCTTCAATTTTTGTTGGAATTGATACATCCCTCCTCTTGTGGGAGGGAAAAATTCCTTCCACCTTTGTTGAACTAATGATTTAAAATATTTATGTTCAAGATAGAATTTCCCAGATTTAAACATTTTCCTAGTTTCCTATTGTGTATGTCTGACCTATCGTGCTACAAACAAATTGGCCAATGATCTGATCCTACTGCCAGAAGGACACTAGAAGAAAACTCTCCTTCTTCCTTAGCTATGTCCTCTGATACCAAGAATATATCCAATATTGATGCTAGATGATACTCCCCTCCATGTTTATTATTCCATATGAACCATGTATTTCTTGTATCTAAGTCAAGAAACTAACTTCCCTCTATAAAATCCCTACAGGATTCCTGGAATATGTCAATATTCTTTCTTCTCCCTCTCCTTTTCATGCAGGGAGGAGGTAAGGTTGAAATACCCTCCCATTATCCCTAGGATGTTGTGCATTCGTCCACTGACCCAGCATAGGAATTTGAGGAAAGAATATTTATGTGCAAATGAGATCAGGCCATAGATATTAGTTACAATTCATTTGGCTCCAGAATCTATGATAAAAAAATCCGCCGATAAGGAGAAACCAACCACCCAAGTATTTGATGAACTTACCACTTGTGGACACCAAAGGATCACTAACCCTCCCACTTCACCATTTGCATGTATTTCTATTTTTTACATCCTTTCCATATCCTTTTCCTACTTCTTCTAGGGTTTATGAATTACATTTTATCTTTTGGAGACATAGAACAAACAACTTCTCAAATTTAATATTCTTTGATAGTACTTTAATCTTCATAGGGTGGTTTCAACCCTGAATATTCCATGATATTATTTTCATTGATTCACTCTTTTTTACTTCAGTGAAAGCTACCACAATAGTGGGATATTGATCAGATTCAATGAGATTGACACATATTTCCTCTATCCTCTTCTGTTCATCTTCCTACCTCTCCTTGGGTCCTCCTCATATTGCTTTCTCTTGTTCCCCTTTTGGGGCTCTGTGGCTACCCAAAGTTGTTGATTGAAATTTTTCTATTAATGGCTTACTGAAGAAGCTATAGTTGACACCCATATATGTACCCTTTCCCTTTTTTCTCACATTCTTTCTCTATTTCATCTAGATCTATCTCTTGTAGATCCATATCCTCAACCCCCTATTCCTCCATTGCTTCCTCCTGATTGTCTTGACCCACCCGTTCCACCCTTTTGGGAACCGCCAAGCTAGGATGGGGTTCTTTGATATCCTCCTTATTGCGAGGGTTCTGCTTCTCTTCACTCTCACTAAAGGCATCAAATATGTTACTAGAATTTGAATTACCCCCTTTTGATGCTCTTCCCTGTTGTAACGTAGGACCATATCAAGGAGTTCTTCTTCTACTCCGAAATTGGGTGAATGCCTTTGTATCCTCCATCTTCTCCTGCATCTGGGTTTAGGCCAATGGCTGCTGGCTATTATTTGATAAATTATTGTTAAGGTGCCCATATTCATGGAACTATCTACACTTGAATGGGATGTTTTCATAATCAATCAATTGATACCATTATTCATCTTCCTAGTTTAGTTTGATGGCTTCCAACATATCCTTTGAAAGATCCATGTAGACACAGATTCAAGCAAAATTCGTGTACCACTATTTTTTGGTCTGTTTTGATACTTTCAAAAAATATCCCAACATATTCTCGATATCTTGTAGAATTTTTCAGTCCCAGTATTCATAATAAAGAGAGTACAAGAATATCCAAAAATGGGATACCCTCCTATCTTCTTGCTCGAGGTTAAATCCTTCTTTCCAAGATCACATGTAGAAGCCTGCCGAAAAGAAAAAATATGCTCCCCCTTCTAAGATTTGATCTCGATCATCCTGATTGAATAAGATTATGGTGAAAAAACCCTTGGATCCCATATACAAATCATAACTACCTTGAGGATTCCAGGACATATCCCAATAAATTTTCCTATTAGTTATTTTTCCTTCGAGATCTCCACCCTTTCTCATAATTTGTCCGATCTGATCTAAAGAGAAGAAATGACCTAGGCACATAGGAAACACCCACCAAAGTGCCATTTGTTTCCAGAATGGAGATCCCATCCCCACCTCTATCCCTGAACTCCCCTCATCCATCCCCTGGATGCCTCTATCATTTATGGGCGATGACATACTGAAACTGCAAGTTAAGGAGGGGGGAAATCCACCTCCATAGTTTGCCATTGCATCGAATAGACACCATATACAATAAGACCTCCACTCAAACCTACTTGTAACGT
>LPNX010984060.1:0-22208 GCA_001517045.1 Pseudotsuga menziesii | reverse complement strand
GAGGAGTACTTGGACAAAATTATATCATAGTTGTGGATCATTGGTAGAACTTCATTGATGCTAAAAAATTTGTACCCAGGTTTTAACTCCTTTAAGGAAAAATTTTACAAATGACATGTTTGAATGATTCTTCTAGGTTTTCCCATAGAACTTTGGGCAAACAATGTTTTTATATACATTGTAAATACTATGGTAATTTATATTTTCTTTTAGGAAAACTCTTTGTTTCATGAAGTCAAGTGTCTTTCTTGGATGTTAGTTGAGATTGACTTAAACATGGGACTTCCAGGTGATATAGAGATACACTCACGCAAGAAAACTTTCTCTCAGCGTCTGCATTTATGGGAATTACCATTTTGTTCTCATTTTTGTAGACATATGAGACATTTGAAAAGGAACTATCCTAGTTTAACACAATATAATAAGGGGGACTACATTATTCAAGATAAATTGTTCCTTAGGTAAGGGAAGGAAGTTGTCGCGCATGCGATGGTTAATTTTCATCCAGTTGGTTTCTTAGGCTTGGTAATTCAAAAGAATGCTTCTCTATCACAATGATTGGATAACGATTTTATGGGTAAGCTGAATTTATTAATTCCCAAACTTTCCCGATTCTTTTTCTAAAGAATAAGTTGTTTTTTGAAAAAATATGAAGACAAAATTATCAATGTTTCAACTTTGCGGGGGTTAAGGATGTAAATTGTATTCCATCAATTAAGGGTATTGAATGTCCTTTTGTCCTTAGGTCTACCTTACGTCGTGATGATAATTTTGATGTGATATATCATAGTTTTTTCGATGTTGTAGGTGAGGGTGTTGTATCTATTAATGAGGAACTATTTTCTTGTTCCTCATCTAGGGTTAATGCTTATCATTTCCCTATATAACTTGAATTTTTGGTTAAGAATGGGTAGAATTATTATCCTTTTGGTCCTCCTCCAAATATTACACAAAGGGAATATGAATTAGGCCTTATTTAGATAATGCAACCTTTGACTCCCTATTATAAAGGGGTGTTACAAAAAAAACCTATACAATATTACTGAGTAAAAACACATGAATTTAATAAAGATATTAATAGGACTCCTATACTTTTCAAAATGTTATGGAGAGGAGAAAATTAGGTGGCACCGAGAGGATACTGAAGGAAAGGGTTGTACATGATCGCCTAGATAAGCCATTGCTACCATCTCCACATCATAGTTTAGTTAAAGAAGAGGTTCTTGATTTGAATAATTTTCCTTCAATTGAGTCTACGCCCTTAGAGTACATTTTCTCTTGGAAATTGGTTCCTTGTGAAGAAAATGCCTTTAAATATCCATGGAGTAGGATTCTCTCCAAAATATTTAGCTCTCAAAAGGTGGTTTGAGGTGTCTTTATCGAATTTTATCTGTAACACCCCGGGTTTGACCCCGTTGCATTAGATGTACATGATGTATAAATTGTAAATGATCATGGTGTGGAGCTAAAGGCCAAGGCCCCACCATTGATCAGTTATGCTATGTTTTGGGATTTAATTTGTCATCGATTGAATATCGGGGCATGCAGCATATATGATATTGGTCATCATGTAAATATGCATCTATAATTAATTAAATGAACCCGACCAGCTACGATCGCGGCAACTAAATCGAAGGGGCATGATTTTCACAAGGATAAGGATGTGGGTGAAATTGTCAACTTTGGCCAATAAGGCAAATTACCCATGTGTCTTCTTTCCTTGTCTTACCCAACCACTTGCAATTAATAATTGCTGCTGTTAGTTGAGGCAGTTATTGATTTTGGGAGTGGGGTGGCAGGACTGTCAGTCCTTGCCCCCATGCACACTCTACCCACAGCAGTTGACTTCAGAATGGAAGGAAAAACCTTCATGCACACTTCACTCAGGCAGATTTTCTCCTTCCTCTCCACGAGTTGCTGAGCACCCACGTCTTGCAAATTCGCGTCCTCCTGGTAGCTGTTCACCTTCACGCACTACCCATTTGGCCGCTCACTATTTTCATGCACAGGAATTTTTCCTGGGTTTTACCCACGCGATTTTCTCCTGCAAATTTGCGTCCTCTCCATTGCTGTGCATTCTCATGCAGAGGGATTCCTTCCCATTTTTGGTCTTCACGCACAAGATTTTGCTGGATTTACCCACGCAGTAGTTTTCCCCTGCGGATTGGTGAATAGTGTGGCCGTATCCGTACTCACGGGATGATTGTGGGTTCTGCATTGTTGCTCACGCTCACCCACAGGATGGGAGACTGTAATTTCTTCCCCATCTTGGTCTGTATATGTTTTTCTTGGTGATTTCGTTGCCCAAAACGAGCTGTGTTTTTCCACGTTGTTGGTTGTGGTTGTTGTGGTCTTCCTTACATGCTGGGGGCTATGGTAAATTCGCCTGAGAGTCATTTTGGCCACGATAGGGCCAATAATGACTCAGAATTCGCTTTTCCTATTTAGGCTGTGACAGCTGACTTAGTTGCTTGTGTGCAATGGTTGGTCTTCGGGCTGTGAGAGGATCAGGGATGTTGGCTTAGTTTTTCTTGATAAACCTGGTGGCCGAAACCACACAGACAGAGCTAGAGGGATGGCCTTCTTCTCCATCACCCCTGAATAGCACTGGAAGGGAATGCAGGGCCTGAGGGACTGTGTAGCAGAGAAGGGACTGATTCCTTGTGTTGGGTGTGGATGGGTGTCTTAGAGGTTAGGCTAGTTCTGGTGTAGGTGTCCTTGGCTCTGTAATGAGCTCACCAGCTTAGCAATCTTCCTTCTCCAACTCCTTAGTGGCCTGATAAACCCAACTATGTTGGCTTGGCTATGTTTTGTATATCCCTGGCTATGTGTAAGCCTTCTAGTTCCCTTATTCCTTGGAGAATCATGCCCAGCTCGGGGGTGGCAGCGCTGCTAAGAGATTAAGGAGCACGCTGGCCTATGGTTGGGTGGAACGTTGTAGTGACGTAGCTGGTTGCGGAGCAAAGCTTTCATAAGATAAGTGATCTTGTGTATTTTACCTCTGCAATTCTATATTTACTGTTAATTAAAATGAAATGAACATGTTGAATGAATGCTTGCTTAAACGTATGATGTTTCCGCTGTGTTTGATAGATTATTGCATCTGTGCATGTCCAAAGTTAAAATGAATATGTTTAAGCATTATGTTTCTGCAATTTTTGTGAATTTTCATGTTCATGGGCTCTTAGCCCCATCGGATTAAGTATGGTTCGCATCCTCTTCGCCGGTTGGAGGCATGGGGACATGACATTATCCTTCTACAAGAAATGGTGGTTCTTCACTATAAAGCAACAAAGGTATTTTTGAAGTTATTGTTTGAATGGGAGTGTCATACTGTGGATGCAATTGGTCTAAATATCGGGTAATGCTATCAACATGGAATCGTAAAAGGGACTGTTTTAGCCATTGTTTACTTGCATAGGAATTATGTTGAAAAGGAAGGCTTAGAGAAATGGATCACGGATAAAAATTTTAAATTTTTATAGGTCATATTTAGAGAGAAAGATTTTTGGGGAAGAGGCAATAGAAATTGGTTTATTAAGGGACCCAAATTTGATTGTGGGAGGGGACCTAAATATCACTATTTATGATATGGAGGCTCGGGTTTTAAACTCTAGACATGATCCTTTGGTTGAATATTTGAGACATATGTTTCATATGTTGAATCTCATTGATGGTCTACCAATCTAAATATACCCCACCTATAGGAATGAAATGGTGATTCATTCAGTAATATCTAAACATATTGATAGGTTTTTCATTTTTATAAAAACAGTTGGTTTTATGGGGAGATTTAGGTACTTGACTTATAATTTTTGTTTATCAAATAAATATCCTATAATACTACAAACTAAAGTAAAATCAAGCAAGGTTAAATATACGCTTAAGTTTAAGCATTCATGGTTACTAGAAGAGGACTTCTCCTCATTGATATGAAATCAATGGGAATATTTATCATATCCCACGGAAAGATAATATATGCAACCATTCATGTTTAAGCTAAAGGCTCTGAAAAAAGAGGTTATAGATTGGGAATAACAGAAGAATTTTGATTTGATAGTTGGGCTTGTTAACATTGAGGAAGATATTCACCTTAGATATTTAAAAAATTACTTAGGGGTATTTTTTGAATTGGATAGTGATGATATTGCTTCACTAGAAGCGAGAAAAGATAAAATTATAAGGCTTGATGAGGAGTCTTGGAGACCCAAAATTCATGTTATTTATTTGTCCGAGGGTGATAATATCATGATTTTATTCATAAACATGTTGATAAAAGAAGAACCAAGAATACAATTTGGGATTTAAAGGTTGAAAATGGCAAAAAAGTATCTTCCCAATATGATTTGGACGTGGCTATTGTGGATCATTTTGGAACACTTTTTAAAGAACATGAGGGAAATTTCTTAAGTTCTCATATGAAGGTTTTATAGTGATATCCTTCCCTTTTCTTTAATGAAAAAGAACAAAGATTTGGTGCATCAGTATCTTCGAAGGAAATTGAAAAAATTCTAAAATTGTTTTCCAAGTACAAAATCCTAGGTGCAGATAGATGGATCATTGATTTTTTCTTGAATTCTTTAGCTTATGGGTAATTATTTATTGATGGTGGTAGAGTAATCAAGTATTAATGGTGAAGTTTCAAGGATAATAAATGCCACTTTTATATATGTAATTCTTAAATATTTTTATCCATATTCCTTCAATGATTTCCATCCTATATCCTTACGAAATATGGTCTTCAAAGTTATTACCAAAGTAATAACTAATAGAATAAAACCATTATTGGATAAATCGATTTCAAAAAAAATTTTTGATTTTCTATTGAACAAGAAAATTCTAGAGGCTGTGGGTGTTGATCAAGATATATTATGCTTGATTGAGGTAAAAAAAATTAAGGTTTTGATTATCAAAATGGATCTTTTCTAATCTTACAAGGTCATTGGAATCCTTTGAGATTAGTTCTTCTTCAAACAGGATTAAATATTGAAGTCACCAATTGGATGATTTGGTATGTTCATCTACAAATTTTTTTGTGTTGATAAATGGCTCCCCCACAAAGTTTTTTGAGATTTATAGAGGACATAGAAAGGGTAATCAATTATCTACTATTTCTCTTTCTTGTGGTATAAGGCTTGAACACACTCATAAAAAAGGATAGAACAAAGGGTAGACTAAATTGAGTAAAAAATTCCTCAAAGAATTTTATAACTCATTTGTTGTTTGTTGATGGCGTTCTCCTCTTTGGGACTGGCACTATAGAGTAATGGTATGCTTTTCAATATCTAATAAAGGTTTTTTGTAAGTAATTTAGAATGGCCTGGTTAGTATTAAAAAGTCTAGTTGGGTTTAAGTGTTTTGGATATTTTATCAAACCAAATTGTTAAAAGAAGGACTAGATTTGGATTTTGAAAAGGTAGAAAAGAAGACCTTAGAGAATTGGTGTTTTAAGTGGCTTTCCCTTGGGGACAAGTCTATTGTAGTATTTAATTAAATTCTAGAAAATATTATTGTTTACTCATTATCATTAGACAAAATACCAAAATACATTCTAAATAAAATCTAATAGAAATTGTTTAATTTTTATGGAAAACAATAAAAAGACACACAAAATTCACCTTGTGAGTTGGGACATACTTTCACTATCGAAAAAATTAGGGTGATGGGGAATAATAAACATTTTCATATTTGGAAAAGATATAGCCATTACAATCTTATGGAGAGGATTGATGGGAAATGGTCTATGGAGTGAGGTCATTCAGGCTAAGTATCTTAAGAAAAAATATGTTACATAATGGTTTAGAGATCCTCTTAAGAAGTCATTAAATGTATGAAATAGATGGAAATATCTAAGTAATTCTATCCCTCATCTTTAAATATGGATGACATGGAATGTTTGTGATAATGAACAAATAAAGCTTTGTGAGGACCAATTTATTAGAGGTGATGTTTTTTTTTAAGTTTTCAAATACTTTAGAAACATATATGAACTTATTTGGCTTTAGTGTTCTAGGTCATGCTAAGAGACCAAAGGAAAGTAAACATGACTCAAAGTATTGGTAATATGGTTGACGATCTAGGTCTTTCTAGTGATTATGCAATCAAGTCGAAATAATATATTAAAAGACTTATACATTGTGATAGTGATAAGGTGGAACAACTAGTTTGTTCTTGTAAAACAACCATAGCTCATTTTATAGCATATGAGACAATTATTTAGACTATTGTGGAAGCAATTAACAAATGGTGGTTTCAAATTACTAAAATAAAATTACAACTTTGGATAATTTTAATAAAAGGAGAGTTGTTTGTCCTAATATATATCTACCCATGTAAAAAAAGGAAAGTATTCATGTGAGGAAACTATTGGTAATCTCTTTGTTTCATCTAAGTTCACTCAACAAATTTGGAGGGAGATCTAAAATTGCCTTCAAGTTCTTCCTTGTTGGACAGTTCACTCAACAAATTTGGAGGGAGATCTAAAATTTCCTTCAAGTTCTTCCTTGTTGGACACATCTGAATTAAAAAATAAATATTCAATAACAATATTAAAAATTATTTTTTATTATTATTGTTAATAAGTTATAAGACACAAGCTGGTCTATAATTTAAAATTTTTCACATTTTTAACTAAGCTAAAGGCATCCACTATATAGAAAATGAAGTTATGTAATTTGATAAGTGGGACATGTGCATAAAGTCATCCTTGACGAGATACAAGCTGGTCTATAATTTAAAAATTTTCACATTGTTAACTAAGCTAGATGCATCCACTATATAGAAAATGACGTTCTGTAATTTGATAAGTGGGACATTTGATAAAGTCATCCTTGACTTTATGCTAGTTTCCTTTGTAATAACGAACCTCATGTGACATATGAGAGTGAAAAAATAAACATGATCAATAATTTTTAATAATGAGATGTGTAGATATATATGATGTACTTTAATAATACGGTTATGTTAATCTTTAAAAATCAAAATTGACATAATGACTGGTGTGAACTTCATAAAATAAGGTCTTTGTTTAAAGGGTGGGTGGCTCCTATTGTAAAGAGGTGGTAGTGGAGGCCTTCCACAGCTGTGATACAGCTCCCTGCCAAGGAGGGATGGAGTCCATCGAACAATTGTGTCGATGGAGAACTCGCTAGACAGAGTGACCTCCATGTCATGGGTAAGGTACTATTGACGAAAATAACATAACAATACTATTGACGATGCATTTATTTATTTTTTAAATTCATAGCTACCAAAATAACATAACAATAGTAAAATTTTAATGGATGAAGTCATCGAGCCGGAGTTATCTCGCGGGAGCATACACTGATTGACGGCATGTAGGACATTCAAAGTGTTGAGTGCCATCAGTGCGGCCTGTGAGCCACGATACCATACAATGCCTGTGGAAAATATGTGGGCAATATGGCAACTTGGTGCCTTCCGTGGGCTTTTCAATTTTATTTAGGCAATAGAGGCACAACAATTCGTTTTCTTGTATAACCGCGGGCGGCCATTGACTTACTGTCAATTCCATAACCACCCGATGTTCTTCATCAATCTGCGCCTCCTCCTCTTCTTCTTCAGACATGAAGTCAGCTTCGAATTCATGCTCGAAGTCGTCATCGTCTAGTGATTCTTTATCTTGGAATTCGCCATCGTCTCGGAAATATTCCAAGGGGCCCATAGGATCCAGTTCAGCCTTCTCTTCTGCTGCTGCTGTTATTGTTTTCAGGGAATAAATTAACTGCAGGCAGATGGTCATAATCCTCGTCCCATCCGCAATCCACGTCGTCAAGTGCCTGCTGCATGGACCCTAATATTTGTTCTTCCCTGTCCACTATAGACGACGTGCCGTGTCCCAGACGTGTGCGCGGTTCTGCCTCCTTCTCTGTCAATTCTTGCTCTTCTCCACCACTCATTATTCTGGCTCTCGCTAGACCTACCACCTCATTTCTATCACTTCTCAAACCCATACTCAGGATCCTTACTTCCAAGTTGTTTCTGGTCGCCATTTTCTTTAGTTAAATCTTGAGTATAGTCTATCTCTAATAAAGAAATAACATTAACACTCAAAATGCAAACTCTAATCGAAAGATCATTCTTTTTTTTCTAATTAACTAGCAACAACCATATTAATATGTTAATAAAGTTAATATGTTAGGAATAAGCCGATAAATATATATTTAACACATTGATAATGTTAAAAAAAAAAGTAAAATATAAGTTTTTTAATGTATTCTTAACATATTAATCTTATTAATATAGTTGTTCCTAGTTTATAAAACCTAAAATTACATGGTAAATCCATCTAAAGTGATCATAAACTTATGTAATACTACCAAAAAGATTCTTATTAAAATACTAAAGAGACATTTTACAATTTTTTCTAATATCAATAATTTACAAATTTCAAAATAAACAAACCACTACATTTTCTGAATGTTTCATTGAGATCCCTATTGAACATTACTTCAGAGTTTGGAAGGACGGTAATCTTATCACACTTACTAAAATCTAAATACCATCTTAGGATATCACACTTGCTAAAATTGAAATACCTCAAAATGTGGACTAACCATCACGTGTGGTGATAGGGCCTTGTGTTGGGTTTCAAAGGTTCATCGACATTTGCAGGTTTTGGTGTAATGAAAAACCTTACATGGTATCAAAGAATAGGTCTCAGGTTCAATTCCCCCGAGCTATGCCATAGGAGGGGTGTTGGAGTATGAGTACAACAGTATGGTATAACCGCCACACCTCTCAGAATAAAAAAAAAATGTGGACTAACCGTCATGCGTTGTGATAGGGCCTTGTGTTTGTTTTCAAATGTTCATCAACATCTGCAGGTTTTAGTGTATCGACAACCCTTACATGGTATCACAACATAGGTCTCAAGAACTACCACACCTATCAGAATATAAAAAAATGTGGACTAACCCCATGCATGGTGATAGGGCCTTGTGGTGGGTTTCAAATGTTCATCAACATCTACAGGTTTTGGTGTAATGACAAACCTTACATGGTATTAGAGCATAGGCCTCATGTTCAATTCCCCCGAGCTACGCTGAAGGGGGGGTGTTGGGTATTAGTACTCGTGTAATGACAAACCTTACACATGTAATATTTTCTGTTACACCAAAACCTGCAGATATTGATGAACATTTGAAACCCACGACAAGGCCCTATCACCAAGAAAATTTGAGAGGTGCGGTGGTTACACCATGTTGTTTTATTGATACTCCAACAACCCCCCCTCTCTGATGTAGCTCGAGGGAATTGAACTTGAGACCTATGCTTTGATACCATGTAAGGTTTGTCATTACACGAAAACTTGCAGATGTTGATGAACATTTGAAACCCAACACAAGGCACTATCATCAGGTGTGGTGGTTAGTCCACCTTTTTTTATATTCCCAGAGGTGCGATGGTTATACCATGTGGTTGTACCAATACTTCAACACCCCCCTTCCAAAACCTATGCTCTAGAAGGGAAGAGAGATTACCTATGAGTTCATTCACATTTTTAATTTCAGTTCAACTCAAATTTAGAAATTTGAGTTGTCTTAGTTCCCATAATGATAATGGCGATGACTTCATTTGTGTACCCCTAGATCCAACACCTGCAGAGAAGTGAGGTTGGGTAGAAATGATTTTGGAATTTCTTTCAGTTGCAGTTTTCCCAGGAAAAGAGTCACCAAGTTTTGACATCCCAATTCCATTGCGGGGAGTGAAACCTAATATTACTACCTAAACTGATAATGTCTTGCATTAATGAATCCCGATGTCAAGAAATTGTTGAAACATTTGTCCTTCCCTAAACACAGATTTCTTCACAAAATTTTCTCCAATGTATATTTCAATGCAACAAACAACATCGCGAAATCCAATCACATTTTATGTAGGTTGTACTCATACTCCAATGTGAGGGGTGTTTCAATCACATTTTATGTCGGGCATAGTTGTATTGGATTAGGAGGCCTTTGGTGTTTGCAATGATAATATATAGAGGGCACATTAACTGTTATATATATTCTATTATGGTTTGTAGAAGTATATAAATCAAAATATAAATCATCATTAACAAGTCTAGAAATATGTAATTTATGATACAAAATAGTATAAAGGTTTGCTTTATTTTTATAAAAAAACAAATTTACAAGTTCATACCATTCAAGAACAAAATCCAAAGGAACAATGACCATTGTGGCAATAATATGTATGTATGTTACAAATATGAAGTTGTTCATACCATCTTCTAGAGCGACTATATTGATGATATTCATGCATGCATATACCACTTGACTTGCAACCTGTGAAAGATGGCGCATGAACTATTCCATTTTATTCTTACAAACCAACATTTTTACTCGCCCTCCTCCTACTGTTGCTTAGGCCTCTTGGTTCGTTAACAAAAAATTCATACAAAAGATAATTGAAATAGAATTGGCGTTTGATGTTCTAATTTAAAACCCACAAACTCGAAGAAGCACCACATCGACCGACCCGTCTCCAAATCCTTCGCCTCACCAGTTTTCGTCTCATGAGTCTATCTACTCTTCCACTAACAAATTCAAATTGGAAAAGCTAAAGACTTATGGCTGAGAAGTTAATGTAGCGAAATAAAGGTTTAATATGGCATATGACAAACCCTTCCATTATCAATTTATGTGTCTATATCTCATCGTGAACACAATCAACAGTAATGGATATCTTACATTTTATTGTATTTCAACTTTACTTTGTATAAGTATACTAGCATAGATTCATCTTAAAATAACCTACCAAGTTCATAGAGGAATCAAATCTCTAAAACTGCAAACTCTTTTTTAAAATAGAAATGTTGAAAAAGTGTGTAAGGCAATGTTTATGGTTTTAATTTATGTAATCTCTTTAGTTATATATATGTGTGTGTGTGTGTGTGTGTGTGTGTGTGTGTGTGTGTGTACACACACACACACACACATATATATATATACCTTCTAAAGATTTGAAATCTAATTTGAATCAACATGTTATTTTTTTTAAAATATTTTATTATTTTTTATAAATGACAAATGTCAACTATAGGGTAAGTGAGGAAGGAGTTACACAACACCCCTACCCTGCTATAGAATGCGTCTCTTTTAAACTAGATACTTAATATTTATATAAATTCTAATTTATATACTTAACCGTTATATAACTTCTAAGATATCCATTCCATTGCAGCTCTGTTGCGACTGATTCTCAGCATTTTTTGAAAAAAATTATATAAGTTAATAGAGTGTAAATCATTGACTATCATAATTATATCTCCTCCTCAAACATTATGTTTCTTATTCCACAAGGTAATATAAATTCTCCATTATTTTTTTAAAAATAAATTTACAAAGAACATAAGCCAAAGCAATGAACAACGTAGCAATAGTTTGTCTATAAGACACAAAGACAAATTGGTTCATTCCATGTTGAAGAGTGGCTTTGTTGAGTGACTTTGCACGAAGTTCTAGAGGGCAGGAAGGAGAGTCCAGAAGGGCCCTGGCATTTTATTGGAATGATGCATTTTTTTGATCCTCCACGCCATGACAGTGTTGAAACAATCATAAGGGCTCTTAATATTGGTGTAAATTTCAAAATGATCACTGGTATGGTCAACTTATGGTGTCACCTAGATCTTTGTTCTTGAGCTGCTTTGTGAAGAGAGTAATGTGTCATCAGCTTTACTATAGATTTTCTAATGCAACAAGCCAACATTTTAACTATTTATTTGCAAATGTTTACCAATAGATCAATTGGCCATTGCCAAAGAGACAGGTCATTGACTGGGAATGGGTACAAACATGTATCCATCATTCGCTTTACTAGGTTAGGATAAGGATGAATCAATTGCAACTTTTCCAATTAACGAGCTAATAGAAAAGGATGACGGTTTTGCTGGTGTTTTCCCTAGTGAGCAACAATTATCTTTTACTTCTATTTTTTTACGTTTTTTATTCAAAGTCTTCCTCCCAACTCTTACCTTTCTCCACTCCATTCTTTCTTTTTTATGCATCATGGTTTATATTATAACTTTTTTTTTTTGCAGATGGGAATGTTTATATTAAATGTTTCATATTTTCATTTCTTTAAGTAGTTTTTAATTACATGGTCTTCCTGATTTTGACTGTAGAGGATAAGTACGAGATTGTTAAGTGATTGCAGGCTAGAAAGCACATATGTGGAATGACTGGTGATGTTGTTAATAATGCACCTGCACTAAAGAAGGCATCCATAGGAATTGCCATTTTTTATGCAATTGATGCAGAAAGTGGTGCTTCTAACATAGTTCTGACAGAGCTAGGTCTCATTGTTATTATCATTGCAGTCTTCACAAGTCGTGCAATTTTCCAGCGAATGAAGAATTACATGGTAAGGTTACTTGCATTTCAGTGCATGGATGAAAAAAATACTAGCAGTTTTTAAATACAATACATAAACTTTCTATGCTAATTTTTACTAATATTTGGAATACATATGTGTGATGCAGATATATGTAGTGTCAATTACAATACGTATTGTGGTAAGTACATTTTCAGAATTTACATTGATGCACTGATATTATTCCCCTTTCAAAGTATATTATGTCCTTAAATAAACATGAATATTTCACTACAAAACTACTATTCTGTGACAATGATTCCATTGATTCAGTCTTATATGTCTGCTAGGTATACTGCTCAAAGAAATACACCTATTATGTGATTCCATTGATAGTTTTATATGTGTGCTAGGCCTACTATTCAAAGGAATCATTAGAGGAAATTTGGAGTCTAAAATGGGCCTTATAAGAAAACGCGCAAATAATAAGTTCTTGTGAGTTGGAATTAAAGAACCAATATAATTCTAATAAAATGAGTCAACCATAATGGTTGAATTGACATATTTGTCATAAAAAAAACTACTTTATTTGTTTGTATTTTCAACATATCTCCCTATGTTTTTACTCAAATTTTGATCATGAGAGCTCATTGGATGCGGAACTTGATTCCTCATCCAAAGGGTACCCACATTGCATACTTTTGATGGACCCTCTCTACCCCAAAAACAAGAAATACCTAAACAAATGTGATGATGATGTCATCATCACATTTTTTCAGGTATTTCTTATTTTTGGGGTAGAGAGCTCTATCAAACGTATGTAGTGTGCATACACGTTGGATGTGGAATCAAATTCCTTATCCAACGAGCTCTCTCGATCGAAATTTGAGGAAAAACACAGGGTGATATGTCAAAAATACAAACACAAAAAGTAGTTTTTTTCTTTTTTTCTCCAAAATTAATAAATATTATTTTATTATTTTCCTTAGGAGGCCCATTTTGGACCTCAAAATTCCTCTAATGACACCTGTTGTGTTTTGCATCAAACATATTTTTGTCAAGCCTTTCTTGGGTATCTTTTCTATTTATTTTACCTTTTCAACCTGTGAATAAGAAGATAGGACTACAAAACCACTATTCCATGATTCTGTTGATCTATGTCTGTAAGATGTATTGTTAATTTGTTAGCAAAAAAATATATCGTTTTCTTGCATCGAGGTGTCTCCAAAAATTCCAAATTTAGTTACCATGTCCAAATCCAATTATGAGTATTGTCTCTATTATGTGCACCTTCTCTTGAATATTTAGTGGATGAAAACTAAGTTGCACCAAATATGTCCATGGTAAATTTATTTAGATATAACATTATAGTGCTTTTTTATTCCCGTTCATTTATCAACACTCATTTTGTGTTTAAGGACATGGCTCCAAAACTTCCAAATTTATTTACCATCTAAATCCAACTATGAGTATCATCTTTATTTTGTACACATTCTCTTGAGTATTGAGAAGAGGATGAAAACTAAGTTGCACCAAAATATACCCACGGGAAATTTATTCAGATATCAAAAAAAAATTAGTGGTTTTTGATTCCCAATCTTTCTTCAAGACTCATTTTGTGTTTAATGTGTTACATTTCCTTTGAAATGAATGGATGAATTTTAGAAAGGCTTATTTTTGCATCCATTGTGGAAATAAATTGTTGTCATTTTTAATGAATAGTATCTGCATTAATTTCGAAAAGACTTATAGAATTGAGCACATCCCGGTTCTCTCTTAACCAGGGAATGTTTTTAGCCCTTCTCTTAATAATTTGTTGCATTTTAGATGAACTTATCCAAATAACGTTTTCAATTCAGTCTTCCTTTCTACTATAATACACATGGTAATAATATGGATTCTTTGTTTTATTAAACTACGGTTAAATTTTCAAGGACTCTATCCCTTCTAATTGAGTCTATATAAAGTATCAAGAGGCCTTAACTAAAAATAAGTTTGAAAGTCAAACAGGTCACAAGAAATAGTATACTTTGAATCTAATTACTTGAAGACCTTGATAGTTAGTTGCTTCAATATTTACAATCTATAAATCAACTTTCAAATTAATCTAATAATGAAAAAACTCTACACGTGCTGTGGAAACACAATTACCACCTCACTAGTGTCTCACTTGGAAATCGGTAACATTCTCAATGTCTGAGAGAGAGATAGAACTAATTGTGACAGTTCCAGTATGTCTAATATCTTTGTTGTAGGAAGGGCCTTACCATAAATTTCAACACTGCACCTACTGTGAAAACACAAATACAATCTCACTAGTGTCTTACAGGAATCCAACGATTTTTTAATGTCTGAGAGAGAGGTGGAAGTTGGATTTAATTATGGGAGTTACAATGTCCTACATCTTTGTTGTAAGAAGGGCCTTACAATGAATTTCTCTTGGTATTTTATCTTGTAGGAAACCTAGAACTTGTAAATGACCCTTGTTGTAATCCATGTTTTGGATCACTAAGATAATGTGCTTATATTGGGGATGAAACAAGAATTAACTCACTGACAATTCAACAATTTCTAACGGACATAGTAAGCATAAGCTGGAACAACCATATAGATATAACCAAATATCTATGAAAAAATGGCTGCAAGCTCGCTCCTGGGTGAGAAATAGATTGAAGGGGGTTTTGCTATGTTGGTTTCTTTTATTCTTCCTTTGTATTTTAATCTAAATGTATAATGGAGAGTTGTTTTCATATAGTGGTTTCATTGTCACATCATAGTTACTAGAGTTGTTTCTCCTACATTTCTGCTATTTCCCATCTAATTGTTCCTAATCTCACTTTTGAAATTCTCTATAAACTCTTTTGTTGTTCTCCTTCTTTAGTGCATTTTTGTAGAATTCCTAGATTCTAGAGCATCACTTGGGACAAAACTTAAAACAAGGTAGTCTAGACGGCGTATGTCCATCTTACAAGGACTACCAAAGTTGAAATGAGATACCTCTCTCCTTTTTTCATGATGGTGTTTTTTTTAAGTGTTTAATTTGAATCCATTTTTTCATTTCTCTTTGGATCATGCTTGTAATATAGTGCAATATTTGTTGCATGCTATGTTACCATAATCAAGAAAGTGGAAAGGGAATACATTGAAATGAGTAGCCAGGATTTGAGGATTTTGGGTGTGAGATTGTATCCTAGCTCCAATCAAAATTAGAATTAAAAGTTTTAAATGTAAGTCCAAGTCGAGGCAACACACACATATATACATATATGTACATGCCACTCCGTCAGTATGTCTGGAAATATATTTTGGGAAAAAGGTAAATTTTGTCACATCTCAAGCAATGGTGAGTTTAATTTGGGCGGGGACATTTTTATTTTTTTAAGAGAGAGACACATAGAGGGGTAAATTGTTTATGAAAATATGATGTTTTGACATTATTTTAGTATCGATAATTAATTTGACATATATTTAGGTCAAATTTGAAGTTAAAAATAAAAAAATATTTGTATTTGAGTATTTTTTTAATATCAGAAGTTATAACCAAATTTGATTTATTTTCTTTGTTGAACTTAATGGTGATGTTATAATATTTATTTGTAATGGTGAACTTTTCAAATTTCATTGTTTATGTATTAGAACTTGAACAGGAAGTAGGTGACTTAGAGCATGGACATGTATACGCACTAGCAGTTACTGAAAAGATGAAAAATATCATACATGTTTTACTTGATAGGGTCTGTTAACTATTAGGGAAGAGCTTATGCTTGGCAACTGCATTATTCCCCCCTGTTATAAATTTGTACACACCATCTTTCAAAAGTGTAATGAACATAAAATAAATATAATAATTAAATAATTAATAACAAACATAATTAAGATGAAAGGACATGACCTTTCATTCACAATTCCCAAGCCCTATTTAAGAGGCGTGTTATCAACCATTGTAATAATCTTTCATCCTATCATTAATATATATTTCCTTATGGCTTATCGAATATTCTAGGTGTTTTGGTGAATAATATTGGATGGGTGAATAATTATTCACTTCAAGTGGTATTAGAGCCTCGGTTGGCTGATCTCAGACTTTGGCCTTTGATTTTTGGCTTGTATCCTTATTTTAGGGTTTCTCTAGAATATTGGACATTGTCCAAAAGAAAAAGAAAAACGTAAAAAAGAAAAAGAAAAAAAAGGTCTAGAAAATAAAACAGAAAAAAAAAAGTTAAAAATAAAAGATAAAAGAAAAAAAAGGTAAAAAAAAAAAGAAAGGAAAAGGAAATTAAAAAAAAGAAAAGATCAAGTAAAACAAACACATGGTTTTCTTTCCGCTTCAACCCAGGTTTTGCTTTGATTTGAATTATTATAATATATTTATACTAGTTCATTTTTTGGTTTTATTATATAAAATAATAAAATAAATATTTTTATTATATAATAATTAATACAATAATTAATTATTATTTAAAATAAAACTATATATTAAACTATATATATAGTTTCTAAAAACATTAGTATAATTATTAATTAATTAATTAATAATTATTATTATAAAAAGAAATTATAATAATTATTTTTGGAAAAAAAGGTTGTTAACCTAATGAAGAACACCAATTAGTCAAGGAAAAACAAAAATTGGAAAAAAAAATAGTCAATGACTCGCTATAGTCCACACAACCATCTAGTGTCAAAGAAATAAGAAATCATAGAATCTGGTTTGCAAGTACAAATAGAGAAATTAGAAGCCAAATTAAAGCGCTATCAGAGAGACAATGAAGAATTACAAGATATGAATATGAAATCAAAAGTAGTCATTAAATTACATAAGATGCAAAAAGAGCGCAAGGAACAAAAACTTTCCAACTAGAACAATCATATATAAAAGTTGTCGGCCCAAATTAAGAAATTAAAAGACGAAAATGATTTCAACCATAGACAAAAAAATCAAGATATAAGGAAATAAATAATTGATTATGAAGCAGAAATAATACGCTTGAACAAAATCATTAACGATAGAGATGAAGAAATGATGCACATACGAAAGAAATTAGAAGATTAAGAATCAGTGGTGGACCAGTATTGACAATAGATAAAAGTTCTTAAACAACAAAACAACGTCTCTAAAAAGGAACACAAGCTGGAGATCACAAAGAGTAATAAAACAATATCCAACAATTCTAAAGAAATTTTCAGATTAAGAAATCATAACAAAACACTGATTACAAAAATAAAAAAAATGAAAAGTAGTAGCAAGAGGGAACACTCTGGTGAAGACCTCAAAGGAAAAATACTAGAAAAAAAGAAGAAAACCAATGTCTAAATAATCATAATCAGGAACTACAGAACCAAGTCAAGGAGCTAGAAATTAGAAAAAAGTCACAAGAGGAAAGAATAAACAAGATTCAGAATCATAAACAATCTATTGGAGAACCAAGAAGCACAATCCATCAAAATGCATCCAAAATTCAAATTGAGGAAGTGAAGGCCATCCTCACCGCAGTCCAAAAGAAATAAGAACAAACACCACCTACACCTTATAGACATCCTAATTATAATCATCATTTTGACCAACGACAGAGTCAAAATGGATATTTACAGAAGACTTATGTGGACATGCAAAAATATCGACATACTAAGCAACAACTGAGACAAATTTCCCTACAAAAATATCTTAGAGCTTCGATAAAAATAGATATGGGATGGACCATAGCCGACACGATGCGACAATTCTCCTGGGGAATCCATAATTCGTATCGTCTCATCTCCTCAAATGTTGAAAATACAAAAGGGAAAGAATTCTAAGACGATGGATTAAAAGAATTTAGACATTGATGTCAAATACATCTTTTGAGGACAAAGATTCCCTGAAGGGGAAGGCAATGTAATCAACATAAAATAAATATAATAATTAAATAATTAATAATAGACATAATTAAGACGAAAGGACATGACCTTCCATTCACAATTCCCAAGCCCTATTTAATAAGTGGGTTATCAACCATTGTAATCATCTTTCATCCTATAATTAATATATACTTGCCTTATGGCTTATCGAATATTCCAGGTGTTTTGGTGAATAATATTGTATGGGTGAATAATTATTTGCTTCAGAAAATAATTGTTATTTTTAATTAGTCTTAGTATTTCCCTAGGAAAACACTACACATTTTGCATCTAGGGTCAAACTGATGTTCAATGGATAGTTCACAATTTGGGCATTGATATTCCTTGTAAAATATAAAGCAACACATATGGGATTGGATATTCTTCAGTTGGACTTAGAGGTGGTATTTATATGTTATATAATATTATATGATCCTTTTATGTGTATTACAGACATAAAATACCGAAGAGCTATGATTCGCCATCAAGTTGAGGTTAATACCTATTGTATTCCTGAGCAGAATATTGGATTCATTCTTTATACTTGTATCTGAGTTTTTGTATGATAAGCTATAAAATAACACAATCTAGTAGTTCGATATATTGAAAAAACAACAACAACAATGTTCATATGGTATGCCTTTCAAGGGATAGGGATGTATAAATAATCAAGGAAGTTTTTTATTTTGAGAGTATTTTATCATTATTACATAAGTTCTAGAAAATTATGTTGAAAATTTGTAAATTTTAAAATTATGTTGAAAATTGTAACATGTATTTGTTTTTGGGGAAAAATGTAACTTGATTTATATGCTTTTCCTTTGCAGATTGTTTGATCAAGATGAAGACAAGGAAAAGTTTGATCCTTCCTCAAGCAATCCAGTTTAAAGATCTATATATGTTAAGGGTGCTTCTATAAAGGAATTTGTTGATAATGAAGCTGAAGATGAAGATGAGGATATTCTAGTGAGTCATGATGAATATGATAACTCTAAGGAAGATGAAAACTAAGACTTCAATGATTTAGTGGCAACTGTTGAGGAAGAGCGACAAGTAGATCAGTGGAGACGGGATGAACTTCATCGGAAATGGCTTGAAGAACAGGATTCTGCTGAAACTGGTGATATTTTTCTAAGCTTGGGATGTGGTTGGAGACAAAAATGGGCCAGGAAGCCAAGTCTTCTTAGTGAGGAATATGATGTTCCTAATTTAGTTTTCATGTATTGGTGATGCAAATCAAATTCATAATGGACTTCTATGTTTGTAAAGGGCCATGGTCCTGTATTTTTTTGGAGTCAGGATTTGGCCAAAAAATAAGACTAAATTTTCATAAAGTGTGGAATGCGGGAGAAGTTAACTCACGATGCACTAAAGACTCAATAAATAATTTCACCATATTGCTTATAGCATGGTGATTGGTGCATAATTAATTTCTTTTATGTATCCTAGCTTCCTCTTTAGCATGCCATCAAGTAACATAGATTGGTTGAAGGTAACATGTTTCCAGGAAGGCAATGCCAGTACTGAAGGTACTAGGTTAAGTATACAAATTAATGATAACTGAAATGTTCAAATACATTACAATATGTTTAGGTTTTATTTTAGTAGTATCTAGAGATATAAGAGCATGGATTTGTATCCATGTTGCTTCTTAATTTTTCCATCTTTTAAAATTTTTGTAGTTTTATAATTCACGTGTGCTTCCAAAGTTTTTAGGTGCTTTTTCATGCTCTTTTAAAATGGATGTTTTTACCATATTTTGGACTGTTATATACATTTACAACATTGTTTACAGACAAGATCAAGAAAGAGATTTCTAAACTTTTTTCTTTCAGTAATTAGAATGTTCATATCATGGTATGTTGGATGAGACACTAAGTTGCTATTTACATTTTGTGAAGAAACTCTCTGATATGTAGGGTTGTTCTATGGTATTTCCAAAACATTTATGTTTTTACATGCATTTCATGCTATCTATTTTGGGTCTTATTTTTTCTATTCGTACTTATTTGTATGCTTTTATAACTCTTATGGAAGGACAAACATTTGATTAGTCATCCATCCACCAAAGCAGCATATTTATCTAGTATATTGTATGCCCATTCAAAATTCACAATGTGTTATTATAAACATTAGAAAGTAGTATAGTAAATACTTTTCCTAGAATAGATAGGGAATATGTTAGTTACTGTAATTGCAACATCTAGGTTGATTTTCACCGTTCTCTCCTTGGAGGTCTCTTTGGAACGAAAGTATTGTATTATGAGGATATTTCTTGTGTCTTTCACCCACTTTCTCATAATGTGCAATTTTGAGTTGTTATGGAGCCATTTTTGTCAAAGATACATATCAAAAGCTATTGCATAATGTCTTGGGGCCTGAATTTGCAGTTTCATAATGTTTGATGTCTATTAAGGTAATTACCAATTATTTAAATATAATAATAATTTTGCCTTATTTTGTGTACTCTCTAGAAGAGCATATTATGAGCACTGGTATGCATATCAAGAAACCTATGAATATAAGCAAAAAGGGATATATCTTCTGTAACAGGACTCACCAAGTATTGTGAATCAAATCTGATTTCTAGGTTGGTGAGAGGAGCTGACTCTTTGGTCAAAACTTGCTCATTTTTGGTCAAACTCGACTCGATCTTATCAATTTTTGGTGCTTTTTATGGGTTTCAGAGTTATTGAATTTTTCTAAGTATATGATCCCTCATTCTCTAGTTTATGATCCCAGAATTTTTATGAATCCAGTTAATGCTGAGTTTTGTTGTGTCACTGAGTTGACTCTCCATTTTGGATTTCTTGAGCTTTTGCTAGGTATGAGTCTTGATTGGATACATATTTTTTTTATTTGAAATTATTACAGCCCATAAAATCGCAAAGGAAGGCCTTGGATTCAAAGTTCGAATTCCCAGGGATTCGAACTTGAACATAAAGTCTTGAAACCTTGAATCCATTGAGGATTCTAGATATAGCTTGAGTCTTGTAGAGATTTGTCTCTATGTAGTGGTTCTCTGATTTCCAAGTGCTTCTCCAATGACACTATAGTAGAGATGGTAGAATATCTAATGATTCTCTTATACTCACTCTTTATCTTGTGTTTACCATATAGATTATAATTTTTTTCGATGTTAATGCAACCGTACCCCTTTATCAAATAGGAAGTAACGAGCGATATGGAGGGGAATAAATGGGTCAATGACACTATGAAAAATCTCAAGGTATCTTGTCCAATTGGCTTGAATATGAGCGGCAAATCAATAATTTATTTCTTTCCCACAATCTATTGTATTTTTAAATTTCAATCAATGATATGTTCTCTATAGTGGTATCTTTTACCATTTGATATATTATGGATATATGCTCAGGTCAGTCTTCTTTATTAGCTGACACCTAAGTTACTTGGTTCATGTTTGTTTTCAAGTTCAAATTCAGTGACACTCAAAAGTTGTGTAAACTAAATCAAAACAGAAATAACCCCAACTATGAAAGGCATACATTAGTTTCGACTTTTCACACTTATGACTTGAAATGTTACTACAAGTGTCTTTGATCACCTAAGTTACTCGGTTCAGACACCTAAGTTACTCGGTTCATGTTTGTTTTCAAGTTCAAATTCAGTGATACTCAAAAGTTGTGTAAACTAAATCAAAACAAAAATAACCCCAACTACGAAAGGCATACATTAGTTTCAACTTTTGACACTTATGACTTTAAATGTTACTACAAGTGTCTTTGATCACATGTGATCATGTCTATTGTGTAAGATATTTGTTTATAATATCTTTACTTTAGTTTCTATCAAATGTGTGTTTGAGTCTACTTTGCATCTAGTCTATATTCTTAGACATTATTTGGAGTTAAAGTGGTTCAAGGATAGGTAGTTCTCTTGGATTGGAGAGACTAAACACTTGAAGTTCATGCCCACGGGAGTGTTTTGTCTTGCATGCTAAGATGGTGGCCTCAACGGAGAGCTAAGGATGCCTA
>LPNX010984054.1:13370-38905 GCA_001517045.1 Pseudotsuga menziesii | reverse complement strand
CCATATTACAGCATGGACTCAAATTTATCATGAGGTCTCTTCTAAGACACTTCCTAATGGGATAAATTTGTATGCAATATTATCCCCAACTACATTTCCATGGTTGTTTTCCACCAAATTCCAATAGTGAACATGCTTTAGTATTGAATTTCTTTATCTAAGCACACTCATAAAATTACTACTCTAAACATGCACATTAATTTGTGGCCATTACTAGAACATTTTGGTTGTTGTCAAAAATTATGAAGATAATGTGAAGGTTGCAATGTTGATGCCTAGCACCACCTCTTAGCTATGAATTTTAGTGTATAAATAATATCAATACCTTAGTTTATTTCTTTGGCATGAAAATATGTGAAACATTAAACTTGGATCGAGGACGTTGGCCAAGAAGAGTTGTGCACATAATGAATGAATTGGGTGGTGACGTTAGATGAAAAATTTACATGATCACTAATGCATAAAGGAGGTTTAACTTGATAGTGATAAGGAGAGGTCATCACAGCATTATATGTATCATATTCTATGAGGTCATGCATGTAATAGGTCAAGGAATCGAAATATTTACCTGAAACTCTGAGATGGGGTCAGGCCTCTACCTTTAATACTGCATATGGATCTGAGACTAGTTCTGGGTCAACACCCCAGTTTAATTATAATTGAGTCTTTGATTGGTTAAATATTATTCTTGGTGCTTCCACTGGTTCAATTATTATTGGATCAACTGCTACGACATTTAAAGGAACTAAGCTTGGTGAAGCTACGTCGACTGGTGTAGCTAGTTCAACAGTCACAGATCATGATAGTTATATTGAAATTAGAAAATCACCTCAGTATGGGACTTGAGACTCTTACATTGAAGGATCAACAACTAGTTATGATGCTTCAAGGTATCGATATGGTACTGGTTCTAGTACCTAATTCATAATTGTAGGAACATAATTTTCCTTTGGCACATGCTTAATTCTTTTGCTTCAATGCAGGTGCAACAGGGATAAATATGGTCAAGAGAAAATTCATGCAATTGCTTTGTTGGATCTCTGAAGATCAAGGTGCATGGCACCAATATTACTAATAGAAGGTAGAAAATTTACAAATTTTACTAAATTGTAACACTTCATTGTCATAATTGCAATTTTCCATGACACAATTAAAAATGACTAGTTCATATTCTTCTAGCTAGTCATTTTTTATGCCGTGACTAAATTAGTCAATTATGTTAGTCAATTTTAACTCTATCACTTATTATCTAGCCATATTTTTTAACTAGTGACTAAATTAGTCATTAATTTGAGTCGTTTATAGTTGGGTCATTCAAAATTCCTCATATTTAGTAGTAAATCACTTGAAAAACCTATGGTGACTAGAAATTTTAGTCACGTAGTAGCTAATTCCTCATTTTGTACTAGTGTCATGACAAAATGGTATGTTCACATAAGGGATTCATAGATATGTAAAAAAAGGCATAACATATATGAAATTCTAAAAAAATGAAATGAAAATACTTGAATGAGCTTCTCTTGGTTTCAAGAATATCTTATTCTCTACTAAACATGGAAACCATGTGAATTTTGAAGCTCATATTTCCTCTCCCCCCCCTCACATCACTCTGAATTCCACACACCCGATCTATCTACTGTAAAAATAAATGAAAGTTACATAACAACATAAAACATATAAGATCCATGTAGAAGCAGTAGCAAAACAAAAAATATATGCATGAAAGGTAAATTTAAGTAATAATCTAAGACATAAATTTTCATAGATACAACTTAAATGGGAACTGATAAATAAATCATGCATGCTACTTATTGAACAACATCTAACCATGTTCCTTCACAATCTTTTCGAACATAATCCATGACACCATCACCTATGGATTCATCCTCTTTTAAGTTAATCCCTTCAAAATATGCAACTCTTGATAAATTTGCATACTCCAATTCATATCTATTACAGTTTATTGGTCCCTTCTGAGGGCATGTCAAAACTACACACCAGTCATTTTCTACTAGATCTTGTACATAAAATACTTGTTTCGCTTGTGATGCTAGAATAAATGGATCATCTTGCACTCTATCCTTACTCAATAATCTCTTCATATTCGCCATGGTGAAGCCAATTTCATCAACTTTCATTCCGTTATTCTTGTGTACATCCATCCAATCACATTTGAACAATGGATATTTCACCAAATAGTTTTCCAATAACATTATTTATTGAATCTCTCCATAATATGTTGTCAATTGATGTATAGGGTTTTTATCCTTTGCACTTGATCTCATTAATGTTTGTGCATCTATGCACACACCACTATTTTGGGTGGCCCTAACGTTTTCTATGCTTTTAACATGAAATATACACCCATTTATTAATTAGCCATCATACTTAGTTTCATATGTCCTTGGGCCACATGCCAACCATTTAAGGGCATGAGAAATATTTTCTTTTTCGTCCACCTATAAATTTTTAAGTATCGTTAGAAAACCATTTAATTTCAAAAATAAATTAAAAGAATCTCACCTTCATACATCATAATAGGAGGAATGAGATGCTCATACCTCCCATTAAATGGTCCTTTTGGAGAATGATACTTATGATTTATTGGAAGATATCTCCTAGGTCTTATGTACACACACTTCCTACTACATTTGAGATACATTGAATCTATGTTCCTTCCACATATAGGGCATGCACAAAACCTTTTATTCGTGTAACCAACCATATTTACATAAGCAAGAAAGTCATGGATTACCCACATCGATATATCCTTCATATTAAAGAATGACCTTGAATGAGAATCATATGTCCTTAACCCTTGATCCCATGTTAGTTTTAGTTCATTTGCCAATGGTTCCAAATAAACATCTATGTCATTTCCCAATTGCTTGGGACCGGGTATTAACAACGACAACAAACAAAAGCTCATTTTCATGCATAACCATGGTAGAAGGTTATATGTGACTAGTGTTGTTGGACATATACTGTGAGTACTACTCAATCTTCCAAAAGGATTCAATCCATCCACTACCATTGCAAGGATTGTTGGAAAAATTAGGCCATTTAGATTCTATAGTTTTCCATGTCGATATATGAATTGGGTGGTGCATTATTCCATCCTTACTTGCATTCTCATGATGCCACTTCATTTTCTATGAAATATATGTAGAGCTATAGCAAAAACATAATGAATGATGTATACATTGCAATACTTAGTATATTAAAGAATGTGATTTTTTAGTAGGTTGGTATTACATGAAGGTGTATGATATAATGGAAACATAAGAGTTTAAAATCATACATGTACATTCTCTTCAACCTTGACAGTATAGGAAAATACCTCATCACTCAAATGAAGGAGGCCAATCAATAGTTAAAGGAAAAGATCAATACTAAGGAAAGTGAAGAATCTACTGAAGAGATCAGGATACTCAAATATAAGGTAACCAGGTTTGAGGAAAGGGTCATAGTTTGAATTCCCTTGCAAGGGGATAAACATTTTCTCTGGGATGTAGTGATAAAGGAGATTCCCTCATTAGAAAAGAATTTGGTCATGGCGGATGAGCTTAAACAAGATTCTACGTTAGCAAGCAGAAGATGTAAAGCCCTGCAGGAAAGTCTAGCACAAAGGGGGAAATGTTTTGAATAGTAAACTGTAATGACACCCATTAGATCTTGCTGATTTTTTTGGATTATTTTCTTATCTAATTTGGTTAATGGATTTTGGTAAAAAACTTGTCAAAAATTACCATTGAGTTATGCCAAATAGTCTTAGTTGGTTTTTGTATTCAATGTACTGCTAGTATGTTGATGCAGGAGCATAGGATTAAGAGGGTGAAGTCATTCATGAATTCACAAGTTCAAGGGGACTTTTAAGAGACCTAGGGTCTCGTACATTTGTAATTGTATTTAGTTTTTAAAAGTTGGATAAAATGGATAACGAATCTATATCCTTTTCCACATGTAATAGTTAGGATTGAGTTAGTTGTGAGTCATAGGGTTAGCATATATCAAGAAGGACTGTACTCCTTTGTTATAGGATTTCGAAGCAAAATCCTCTTGTATTTAAATCAGTTCGAGTTATTTTCTTAGCAACTTAGTTAGCTTACAGAGCTTGTTGACTCACACAAGCTTAGGTTAGCTAATAGACCTTAGTATAGGTCATAGAGGTTTGAGGATAACTGAAATAATATTTTATTATCTCATCTATCTCAAGAGGGAGAGAAATTTCACATAACATGAATGGAGGAATGAGAGGTGCACAGAGGAGTGAGCAAGAAGTGAACAATTAGAATTCTGGGTGTGTATTTGATATTCTAGTTAATTGAATAAATAACTAAGGATTAGAATATACATGTGGTTTTGATGGATTTCATGTCTTCATATAGTTCTTTAGTAGTATTAATTCATCCTACATTCACTCCATATAACCCTGTATATAAACTCTGTGGCTTTGGATTGCCATAGTTTCTAAATTGCAGGGAATAATTGATCATGCGACTGATCAACTAAGTGAATCTTTGTAGAGGGTTAAACCTTAACCATATGCTCAAGTAAAACAAGATCATAGAGTGGGGATCAATTGTGGGGAATATCGATGGTTTATAGTGATATCGCCAGGAGAAGTTGCAAGATTTGAAAAACTTTTCATGTGCATGATATTCTATGGAACACACTTAATAAATTTTGGAATCTGTCATTGATTTGGTGGGGACACTGATCGAATGATCAGTAAGCCATTTTGTTGCATGAAAAAGTAAGTTGTATGAACACTTAGGCTGGCCATGAAATTGATAAATCAACTATCGATATAGATGATAGGGAAGAATCGTTGTGCAAAAAATCTTGTTTCAGAAGTATCAAAAGTTTAAAAGAAGATTTATGATTCCTCCCTTTTGGAAAGAGTTTTGCTGTGGAAGGGAACACATGGAAACCTAGAATCCTACTATGAAATAAAGTTAGATAGTGCAGAAAGTTGTTTAGCATAGAGATTGTGTTTCGGATCTCAAGGGTTTTGAAGTCTGTATGCAAATCAGTGCCATCATATGTGTAATGTTTGTCTTATATACTAATAGACTATAATTTTCAAATCTTGATTTTTGTAGCACTAACAGTGAACAATAAATGTAATAAATATTTATTTGCATAAATAACAAGCAATATAAACCCTTAATATTGTATTCATATAAATTTGAGTTTACAATGACTATAACAATAGTTGTAGGTGGATAAGAAAAAATGAAATTACTTTAAATCTAACTTGTAGCTTCCTGGGCATGCACAATGATTTATGGAAGTGATATTTGGTGTCTCAATTTTTCTTTGGTGTCTTCCCTACCCTGCCAGCTCCTCAAAACAACCCAAATTGTCTTCTTCTCGTACTCCCTTATTATGCTTCAACGCCCTCCCTCACTACCCAGAAACATTATGCATAGTCATAACAAGAAGGAAGACTATGATGAGATTACCCAATAATGTTGTAGTAGATTCCTGTAGGTGTCAATATGGATTGCAATTCCCTTTTTGGTTGTAACAACCATTTTTGGATGAAGCATGGGGATCAATGTAGATGTGGAACTATAAGGATATGCGGCCAATAGAAATTAAGTCATCCTCACAAATAAGACTATGTCCTCTCTAGATGATGTCACATCCCACACAGTCTAAACTCATCCCACAAATGAAGAATACAGCCTCCAAAAGATGAAGTCGGCCCATTTGTTACTCCTTTTTTTTCAAAAAAAATGAAAAACCAAAAAAGAAAAAAAGAGAATATGCATGAATCTATAGCATATTATATCTAGATGGGCCTAAAAATGTGTTGTATGTATAACCATGGCATGAGACTATAATCCTAGGTATAATATAATATTGTTACTTGTTATACTCGTAGGAAGACCCCCTTGGGCTAAACCTTATTACAGAATATGGTATGGGGATGGCACTAGGGAGTCCTAGTTTCTTATATTGTTATTTTAATTATTGCATAAGCATTTCTAGCTTCTATTCTATTATTTGTCAAGGATATTTATAACTTACATCGTAGGGAGGCTCAATGGGTTAAATATAAATATCTTTCTAATGTGGAGATATCCCAACCTGTATACTAACTAACATATGTTGTTAGTATGATAGGAGATGAAGATGTTAAAGTTGTAACCACATTTTTAACATATCAATGCATTTTTAGGAGGAGTTAGAACTAGCTTCAATCACCTCATTTAATGGCTTGGAAGGTATGGGAAACTTCATTTCCTTTAAAGCTCAAGAAATCTCACTTGGGAGTGAGTAAATTAGTCAAAGGTGTAGTGTAATGGACATAACATTATTAGAGATCACTTGGTTCAATAATTTCATATGCCACCTTTCTTTCACTCTCCAATGACCTAATTAAATAGAAATTACCATGCAGGCATCTGTAAAAACTACTACACTTCCACAACTAAAATGGATGATTGAACAATGCAAATACATAAATGAGCTGGAGGCTATATATTGGCATCGCATTATTAAATGTAACACCATACATCTCTTCTCAATATTCTAATATCCTTGATTACCTAATTGATATTCCAATTAAGAAAGCATATTTGTAAGTCATACCACCATACCAATGTTATCTCATATCATTTCCATAAGAAGAGAGATCATAAAACCAAACAAGAAAAAAACAAGAAATAACTTTTTGAATGCATATGATAGATATCTTAGTAAAGAAAGAAATAATAATGAGTCATATCATGCTAGTAGTTACAAATAGAAAATAAAAGAAAGAATATCTTGTGTATAATCATAGGAGAGTCTATGGCAATATACTACTTAATTAATACAATTATCTTATACTTATCGGATCCTTACTTATTGAAATGGGACCTTGAATGATATATAAGTAATTTCATCAAGTAACCGGTAATCCACCTAGGTATAAATGCAGTGGATACTGACTAGAAATAATACTATGTTTGGATATTGTAACGTCAACATCTAACCTAATATGAAAATGGCATCCCTTATGTGGCAAGCTATAATTCATTACTAGTGCACTTGAATCCAATGAAATAAAATCAGTACCCCCATCCTTCTACAAATAAACCTCACAATCAATGCATTATAAGCCATGGTTATTAAATTATTTAACTTAATGTCATCCACCGGCACAATAGGCTAATATACATGCATGGTCGATTTCATGGTATACCTTCTCAACCTCCTGATTTGTATCAAGTCATTTTTCCTTGTGAAATCCATTCATCAAAGGATTGTTATAAGTATGAATAGTTTCATTAGAGGAAATTTCAACTCAAAATGGGCCTCCTAAAAAAGTTAATAAAATAATAGTTAAAATAATAAAATAATATTTATTAATTTTGGAGGAAGAAAAGAAAAACACTACTTTTTTGTTTGTATTTTCGACATATTTCCCTGCATTTTTACTCAAATTTCAATCAGGAGAGCTCCTTGGATGCAGAACTAAAATTATGCATCCAATGAGCTCTCCCAATCAAAATTTGAGTAAAACCATGAGGAGATATGTTGAAAATACAAACAAAAAGTAGTTTTTTAATGATACCTATCCCCAAATTTATATTAAAAAAGTGTTTAATACCTATACATTATTTCAAATTTATAGCAAGTTCATTAGCTAACACATGATGAAATGGAATTTGAATTAGAGTTAAAAGGCCCGTTTTGAGTTGAAATTTCCTCTAATGGTTGATCACAACCATTTTCCTTCATATGGTCCACTAGTCAAAGATAAATGAGAACTTTACGTCCTTTTCAATGTCCATTATATAAGGTAGTATATGTTACTTCATTTGGTTTCAATCGTTTTCAGTTAGGGATGATGGTTAAGGGAATACTTAAGGATAGATTAGATGAAATTTTGGTTCTATATAGCCATATTTTTCTCTGATCTAGCTACAATATTGTCATGGTTAACTAATTCATATAACAAGTGTTGTAGGAATTAGAAAGGTGTCCTTTCCATCATTAACACCTAAAATACTAAGTATATACCTATAATTTGTTTGATAATTAATATAAATAGATGTAGGGTTTACATTGTAGGTTAAAAACTATACTTATAAGGAGATGGGGGTTACATCATATTCATATGTCCATCAAGCAAGTTATCAGATTTTCATTAGGAGAATATAAGTTTCAATGGTATAATATTGGTCTAAAAAACATAGGTTAATGGTTCAAATTCCTTTTATCTTTATAATAATTTCATATGGTTGGAAGAGGAACTAATGATAAAAATTCTTAATATTTAAAAGGATTATATAGGTTCTTGTAGGTTTTCTGTAGGTAGGACCTTATCCAATGTATTAATGAATATTTCATGTCAAACTTATTTATGTAGAGAATATATATTAAATTTAACACAGTATATCTCTTCTCATTATTCTAATACGCCATGTTACCTAATTGATATGCCAATTAAGAAATTAGATTTGTAAGGCATACCACCATTGAAATTTTAGCTCATATGAACTCCATGAGAAGAGAGATTATAAATCCAACCAAGAAAAAAACAAGAAATAATTGTTTGAATGCATATGATAGATCTCTTAGCAAGGCAATAAACAATAATGATTCATATCATGATGCCAATAGTTACAAATATAAAATAAAATAGAAAATATCTTATGTATATTCATAAGAGAGTGTATTGAAATAGAATAATTAATTAGTACGATTATGTTATCCTTATAGTATACTTACTTTCTTACATGGGACCTTTAATGGTATATAAGTAATTTGATCAAGTAACTGGTAAATCCACCTAGGTATAAATGAAGTAGATACTGACTAGAAATAATACTATGTTTGTATATTGTAACCTCAACCTCTAACCTCAGATGAAAATGGAATCCCTTAGTTGGTAAGATAAAATTCATTACTAGTTCACTTGAATCCATTGAAAGAAACTCACTGGACCCATCCTTTTACAAATAAACCTCACAATCAATGCATTATAAGCCATGGTTATTACATTATTTAACTTCATGTCATCCACTAAAACAATAGGCTAATATACATGGTCAATTTCATGGTATACCCTTTCAACCTCCTTATTTGTATCAATTCATTTTCCTTTTGAAATCCATTCATCAAAGGATTGTTATAAGTATGAATATTTGGTTGATCGCAACCATTTTCCTTCGTATTCTCCACTAGTCCAAGATAAATGACAACTTTGCGTCCTTTGCAATGTCCATTATTCATGGTAGTATATGTTACCTCATTTGGTGTTAATCATTTTCAGTTAGGGATGATGGTTAAGGGAATACTTAAGGATAAATTAGATGAAATTTTGAATCTATATATCCATATTTTTCTTTGATCATGCTACAAGATTGTCATGGTTCACTAATTCATATAACAAGTGTTGTAGGAATTAGAAAGGTGTCCTTTCCATGATTAACACCTACATCACTAGGTATATACCTATATTTTGTTTGATAATTAATATAAATAGATGGAGGGTTTACATTGTAGGTCAAAAAATATACTTATAAGGAGATGGGGGTCACATCATATTCATATGGTCCATCAAACAAGTTATCATATTTTCATTAGGAGAATATAAGTTTCAATTGGTATAATACTTGTCTAAAAAAATAGGTTAATGGTTCAAATTCATTTTATATTTATAATAATTTCATATGGTTGGAAGAGGTACTAATGACAAAAATCTTAATATTTAAAAGGATTATATAGGTTCTTGTAAGTTTCATCCAGGTAGGACCTTAACCAATGTATTAATGAATATTTCATGTCAAACTTAATTATGGAGCACATATATAATAAATGTAACACCGTATATCTCTTCTCATTATTATAATTTCCCATGTTACCTAATTTATATGCTAATTAATAAAGCATATTTGTAAGGAATACCACCATTGAAATTTTATCTCATATGATCTCCGTGAGAATAGAGATCATAAATCCAACCAAGAAAAAGACAACAAATAGTTGTTTGAATTCATATGATATATCTCTTAGTAAGTAAATAAATCATAATTATTTATATCATGATGCCAGTAGTTGAAAATAGCAAATAAAAGAGAAAATATCTTGCGTATAATCATAAGAGAGTCTATGGAAATAGACTAATGAATTAGTATAATTATCTTATCCTTATGGTATCCTTTATTACTGACATGGGACCTTGAATGATATATAAGTAATTTGATCAAGTAACTGGTAAATCCACCTAGGTATAAATGCAAAAGATACCGACTAGAAATAATACTATGTTTGGATATTGTAACCTCAACATCTAACCTAGGATGAAAATGGCATACCTTAGGTGGTAAGCTAAAATTGATTACTAGTGCACTTGAATCCATTAAAATAAACTCACTACCCCCATCCTTCTGCAAGTAAACCTCACAATCAATTCATTATAAGCCATGGTTATTACATTATTTAACTTCATGTCATCCATCGGCACAATAGGCTAATATACATGGTCTATTTCATGGTATACCCTATCAACCTCCTTATTTGTATCAAGTCATTTTCCTTGCGAAATCCATTCATCAAAGGATTGTTATAAGTATGAATATTTGGTTGATCACAACCATTTTCCTTCATTTTCTCCACTAGTGCAAGATAAATGACAACTTTTCCTTGTTTGCAATGTCCATTATTCAAGGTATTATATGCTACCTAATTTGGTGTCAATCATTTTCAGTCAGGGATGATGGTTAAGGGAATAGTTAAGGATAGATTAGCTGAAATTTTGGATCTATATAGCCATATTTTTCTCTGATCTAGATACAAGATTATCATGGTTCACTAATTCATATAACAAGTGTTGTAGGAATTAGAAATGTGTCCTTTCCATCACTAGCACCTACAATACTAGGTATATACCTAGAATTTGTTTGATAATTAATATAAAGATATGAAGGGCTTACATTATAGGTTAAAAACTATACTTATAAGGGGATGGGGGTAACACCATATTCATATGGTCCATCAAGCAAGTTATTAGATCTTCATTAGGAGAATATAAGTTTCAACAGTATAAAACCGGTCTAAAAACATAGGTTAATGGTTCAAATTCATTTTATCTTTATAATAATTGCATATGGTTGGAAGAGGTACTAATGATAAAAATTCTTAATATTTAAAAGGATTATATAGGTTCTTGTAGGTTTTATATAGGTAGGAACTTATCCAATGAATTAATGAATATTTCATGTCAAACTTAATTATGGAGAGCATATAGATTAAATTTAACATTGTATATCTCTTCACATTATTCTAATATCCCAGGTTACCTAATTAATATGCTAATTAAGAAAATATATTTGTAAGGCACACCACCATTGAAATTTTAGCTCATATGATGTCCATGGGAAGAGAGATCATTAATCCAACCAAGGAAAAAGAAAGAAATAGTTGTTTGAATGTGTATGATAGATCTCTTAGTAAAGCAAGAAACAATAATGATTCATATCACAATCCTAGTAGTTACAAAAGAGAAAATATTAGATAAAAGAGAAAATATCTTGTGTATAATCTTAAGAGAGTCTACGGAAATATACTAATTGATTAGTACAATTATATTATCCTTATGGTATCCTTACTTATTGACATGGGGCCTGAAATGATACCTAAGTAATTTGATCAAGTAACCAGTAAATCCACCTAGGTATATACCTAGAATACTAGGTATATACCTATAATTTGTTTGATAATTAATATAAAAATATGGAGGGTTGACATGTTTGCTAAAATCTATACTTATAAGGAGATGGGGGTCATATCATATCCATATGGTCGATCAAGCAAGTTATCAAATTTTCATTAGGAGAATATAAGTTTCAATGGTATAATACTGGTCTAAAAAACATAGGTTAATGGTTCAAATTCTGTTTATCTTTATAAGAATTGCATATGTTTGGAAGAGGTGGTAATGATAAAAATTCTTAGTATTTAAAAGGATTATATAGGTTCTTGTAGGTTTTCTCTAGGTAGGACCTTATCCAATGTATTAATGAATATTTCATGTCAAACTCAATTATGGAGAGAATATAGATTAAACGTAACACTGTATATCTCTTTTCATTATTCTAATATCCCAAGTTACCTAATTGATATGCCAATTAAGAAACTATAATTGTAAGGAATACCACCATTGAAATTTTATCTCATATGCTCTCCATGAGAAGAGAGATCATAAATCCAACCAACAAAAAAACATGAAATAGTTGTTTGAATGCATATGATAGATCTCTTAGTAAAACAAGAAACAATAATGATTCATATCATGATGCCGATAGTTACAAATAGCGGATAAGAGAGAAAAATATTGTGTATAATCATAAGAGAGTCTAGGAAATAGACTAATTAATTAGTACAATTATCTTATCCTTATGGTATCCTTAGTTATTGACATGGGACCTTGAATGAAATATAAGTAATTTAATCAATTAGCTAGTAAATCCACCTAGATATAAATGCAATAGATACCAACTAGAAATAATACTATGTTTGGATATTGCAACCTAAACATCTAACCTCGGATGAAAATGGAATCCCTTAGATGGTAAGCTAAAATTGATTACTAGTGCACTTGAACCCATTGAAATAAACTCACTTCCCCCATCCTTCTACAAATATACCTCACAATCAATGCATTATAAGCCATGGTTATTACATTATTTAACTTCTTGTCATCCATCGGCACAATATTCTAATATACATGGTCAATTTCATGGTATACCCTCTCAACCTCCTTATTTGTATCAAGTCATTTTCCTCGTGAAATCAATTCATAAAAGGATTCTTATAAGTATGAATATTTGGTTGGTCACAACCATTTTCCTTCATATTCTCCACTAGTGCAAGATAAATGAAAACTTTTCCTCCTTTGCAATGTCCATTATTCAAGGTAGTATATGTTACCTCATTTGGTGTCAATCATTTTCAGTTAGCGATAATTCTTAAGGGAATACGTAAGGATAGATTAGATGAAATTTTGGATCTATATAGCCATCTTTTTCTTTGATCTAGCTACAACATTTTCATGGTTCACTAATTCATATAGCGAGTGTTGTAGGAATTACAAAGGTGTCCTTTCCATCTTTAACAAATACAAACTAGGTATATACTTATAATTTTTTTGATAATTAATATAAAGAGATGGAGGGATGACATGTCGGTTCAAAACAATACTTATAAGGACATGGGGGTCACATCATATTCTAATGTTCCATCAAGCAAGTTGCCGGATTTTCATTAGGAGAATATAAGTTTCAATGGTATAGTACTGGTCTAAAAAACATAGGTTAATGGTTCAAATTCCTTTTATATTCATAAGAATTGCATTTCGTTGGAAGAGTTACTAATGATAAAAATTCTTAATATTTAAAAGGATTATATAGGTTCTTGTAGGTTTTCTCCAGGTAGGACCTTATCCAATGTATTAATGAATATTTCATGTCAAACTTAATTATGGAGAGCATATATATTAAATGTAACATGATATATCTCTTCTCATTATTCTAATATCCAGGGTTACCTAATTGATATGCCAATTAATAAAGTAGATTTATAAGGCATACCACCATTGAAATTTTATCTCATATGATCTCCATGAGAAGAGAGATCATAAATCCAACCAGGAAAAAAAAAAATTGAATGCATATGATATATCTCTTAGTAAAGAAAGAAGCAATAATGATTCATATCATTATGCCAGTAGTTACAAATAGAAGATAAAACAGAAAATATAATCATAAGAGAGTCTATGGAAATAGACTACTTAATTAGTAAAATTATCTTATCCTTATGATATCCTTACTTATTGGCATGGTGTCTTAAATGATATATAATTAATTTGATCAAGTAACCGGTAAATCCACCTAGGTATAAATTAAATTGATACTTACTAGAAATAATACTATGTTTGGGTATTGTAACCTCAAAATCTTGCCTCAGATGAAAATGGAATCCCTTAGGTCGTAAGCTAAAATTGATTACTAGTGCACTTAAATCCATTGAAATAAACTCACTTCCCCATACTTCTACAAATAAACCTCACAATAAATGCATTATAAGCCATGGTTATTACATTATTTAACTACATGTCATCCACCAACACAATAGGCTAATATACATGGTCAATTTCATGGTATACCCTCTCAACCTCCTTATTTGTATCAAGTCATTTTCCTTGTGAAATACATTCATCAAAGGATTGTCATAAATATGCATATTTGGTTGATCACAACCATTTTCCTTCATATACTCCACTAGTGCAAGATAAATGTCAACTTTGAATCCTTTGAAATGTCCATTATTCAAGGTAGTATATGTTACCTCATTTAGTGTCAACCAGTTTCAATTAGGGATGATGGTTAAGGGAATACTTAATGATTGATTAGATGAAATTTTTGATCTATATAGCCATCTATAATGTCCCAAGTTTGGTGTACATACTAGAACACTCTTCAATTCTGTAAATTATATTAAACTTTCTGAGCTTGAATTAATTTACACAATGACTTCTCATACTGGGAAAATAAGGGGTTTCTTCTAGGAAATTTGTAGGCAAAAGGAGTGAGCAGTGGACAGAAAAAAAAGAGATGCCAGACATGGAATTTACTCCACCCTCACACATTTATATCTGGTTCCATTTAGGGTTCATATTCTACACTGTGGAAACCTACTACCATGCTTCTAGGCGGCCAAACCGTGAAACTAAGGAGAGTAATTCGGTTTGTTTCAACTAGGGGCTTATGGAAAATTGAAGAGGCTTTTTCCAGAATTAATATAACATAAATAAAGTATTTATACATTTTACTAATGTTCTAGAAAGTTCTAAGAAGTTTTTCCTGAATTTGGGGATTTTTGGTAGTTTTGGCCAAGAGAAACCCTGCGCAGAGGAGGATCCCAAAAGGTTGTATAAACCAAGTAAAAAAAGGTTTTGGATATGTATATGGGAATTTATTCCCATTATTGACCCACAATAATTTACATATCTTATTTTTATTTTACCAAACTTGTTTTACATCAATTTTGGTAAATCTAGTTATTAAAAGCTAGTAATCTAGCTAGGGTCTTAAAAAAGCAATTAAATCAACTCAAATTAATTTCTGTAAAATATGAGATTTGTAACAGAGATAATTATAATCTCTCTAAATATGAATACTCCCTTCAATCACTTCCCCATCATATAATATTTATTACATCACTCAAATTTACTCAATTCCCCCATACATTGATAAAATAGGCTGATTTGATGAAACTGAGATAATATTATTTTAGGGGAAATGATATCCCAAAATGATAAGTGTAATTTTTAGAAAATTATGACACTAAGGAACACAAATTACATTATTGACTGACCATTACAAAGATGCTTCCAAAATTAAGGGGCATGAGGCTTGTATCATGGCCAACAAGGGACTGCGAGCATAGGAGAAGCATGGGATTCACTAGAGCTCAAAATGAAATTTATTGAGGCTTAAAATGGCTCTTATTATCCTCCAATTTCTACAATATAGTACTCCATACCTGCAATGGAAGAGAAGGGGATGGAAGGAGAGGGAAATGGAAGGCTGGGGTTCATCTCGCAATAGTCTGAGGCACAACACTCAGAAGTAATGCTCACATAAGCATTCAGAAATCAAATCATCAACCAAACTGAAGAAATGGGTTTAAATTTATCTTTTATAGAATTATGTATGACCTTCTTAGTAAGTTCAGGCCAATGGTGACCTATGAGATCAAGTCAACCCCATGGGTGACCTATCCTTAGCCACAAAAGCGCCCCCTTTGGGAAATTAGGCAATTAGGACCATGTGGACTTGTTTCCAAGTCCAAATCATCCTTCACAATTAGAAACTGCACCCTTCCTTAGTCAAAATATGTCTCTTTTGAGTTATGACAGCTTTCTATTTTTCTTGGGTCATAAGGAAAATATTTCTTTCCTTAAAGAACTGTCCTGCTTTTATCTTACAACTTTTTTGAGCTCCATAAGAGGAAACTGTGCCCTCCCCTTTGAAATACTTTCCTTATTTTACCTCTGTCTATTTTTTCTACTTTTAGGAAACTCCCCTTTATTCTTGTGCTTTCTTTCGTCATGGACCTTCTTACTTTTACCAAGGAAAGTTGACTAGCTTTCCCCAATGTGCCCTCCATACATGGAAACCTTAATTCCATATCATTATTGTGCATGATAAATAAAATTGCTGAAATAAAATTAAATACATGCCTTAGAAAAAATTTTAGTAAAAATTATCCTAGGAGGAATAATTAATAACAACTTGAGCCCTTAGGAACTTATCATGGTCAATTTGAGGAGACATGATAGTTCTCCCCTCCCAAATATTCTTGTCCTCAAGGAGAATCACCATAGAGTGTTGAAAATTTTTCTACCATGTTTTTGCTGCACCACTCTAATCATAGCCCTTTTTCTGATGCCACTTCCTTTAGCAAAATTTCCAACCCAGTTAAAGTAACTGAGTAGAATTCCCAGATCCCACTGCCTCCTCTGCAAGGACCCAAATTTTTCTGCCACCTTTTGAACTCTATCATTCCTAAGAATGTCTGTATCCCATGGTTTTATCTTCCTCCTTCCACCCGTCAATAAAAACAACAAAATTTTATCATTGTAGAGGAGGAAAATGAGGTTATGAAAATCATACCACGATACCAAGAGCTCATCTCTCTCCATGCCAAAATGAACATTTTTTGAACTCTTGCACCAGACATGGAATTCATTAATGTGAGACCAAATCATCTTAAGCCTCTCTAAAGTATGAAAATCCATGTGCAAGCTAGCACTGGAACTCACGTCATTGTTGTTATGAATACATAGGAGGTTATCCCATTCCCTTCCATGTATACTGAAAGCATCATATAAAATCCATACATGCTCATTCCATTTCTCATACAATTTCTTTGATGTGTCCAATGTATCTCCATTGATGCAAGCAATATTTTTACCCTCTAGTGCACACGTCTCAATCATGTGTCTAGCCACCCAATCAATGGATGGAAAAAAAATCATGCTAAATGATTTAGGTGGGAATAATTCAGCTACTATGAATGCACTTGTCAAACCACATGGTTTGACCATAAATACCTCAACTGGAAGAGTGAAAGTATCATGCTCCTCTTGTGGCATCAACAGAAAATATCATTTCACGCAATTTTCATCCCCACATGATGTGGCTGAAATAGAAGTGTGGGGTGAATAATTGTGAGCCAAATCCATACAATGCTCATTAATTAAGATAATGGATCCACAAATTCCTCCATTAGTTTTCTAAGTGACACTGTGATCATGTGCCTCCTCCAAAATTGTACAACATTTTCCTAGAGGCAACTCATAATATCTTAGGAACCATGCAAGTGCTTGATCTTCATATTTCCTGACCTCAAACTCCTCAAGCACATGCAAATCAGAATTCACCTCATGTGCATGTGTATGGGAGGTATATAATAGCTGCAAAATAAGTCTTTGTTGATATTCACATGTCAAGACAATGTCAGTCACAACAAAAAGGTTATTGCCAAAATAAAAAAAATTCCCTCCCAAGGTCTTCATTCCAAATATGTCTCTATGGAACTCAATAGGTGCTCCCCTCTTCATCCAATGGCTCAAATCTCTGCCATTGATCCAAGGATATGAAAATCCATCAATTGAACCACACATTGAAAGTATGTGTAGATCTAATTTCTTCTTGTCAAAAGTGGCTGCACACACATGCCTTTTCTGCTGCTTGTAAATCATAGAAAAATCAGCAATATTAAAAATAATGTTTTTGCAACAAGACATAAAACTTTTACCTTCCATATTTTCCTTTTCAGTGATTCCTCTATCCAACCATCCAGTGGATGAATCAGAGATATTTATTGCTGATTTATATGATCTATAATCATCCATCTCTTCTGTAATAGGATCTATCTCCCATGGGGACAAATCATGATCCCCCTGTTGTGCATGCGACACAAACCAGAAATTTTTTTTCACCCATTGTTCATTTCCCATTGGTGTTTCTGAATCTAGGACATGTGGGAAAGAACTATGAACCTTCTTTGCATGTTTGAAACCTTCAGTAATCATACTTATGGCTGCAACTTTTTCTTTATTGGCTGGCCCAAATTGGGTTCTCTCATCCCACTCTTCCATGGGAGAGTGCCTGTCTTCAAGGAACAACTCAAGTTTCCTTGGAAAGAAATCAAGTGATTGGTTCTCATAAAATTGTTATGCACACTCTTTAAGCACATACCAAATAGAATTATCCTCATGTTCCATCCAATCATGAGGTTCCTCCATGGATTTTTTCATGCCATTTACCCAAAAGGGACGACTCTCAGGAAAGATTGAGGATTCAATCAATTCTTTCCACTCTTGTTGGAATTGTTCTATCTTAATTTGTGATTCTAAGAGGGCACTTTGAGTGTATCTCAAAGAATATTGGGTGGCCAAAAAATCACCTTTGAGATTTTAGTTCTATTCTTCATATATGCAAATACTTTCTTCATCATGCAGTGATGCTTCCTAGAATAAATCAACAAGCTCAAACATGTCATTTTTATCTAAAAGCAATTGTGAGAAATTACCTTTGATTGTGGACATTGCTTTCTGGATATTCTCCATGGCTTCAAAGGAAGATTGGTATTCCATTAAAGAAGCTTCCTAACACATATTTGATACTGAAGCATGAGTGTCATGGATAATTTTCAGGGCCTCTTGGATCTTCTTTTCATCCATCTTCAATGACCCTGCAAGAATATGAGGTTCTTTTAGATGTTCCTCCTCTTCAATTTCCATCACCGGATCAATTTCATGCAGTGCACTTGAGGTTTTGAAATGTGATCCATATGTTTTTTCTGAAATATATTCATATTTTAAGTCCTAAAAAAAATAATTTGGGCTTCAACTTAAATGCTCATTCATCCTTGGTGCACCATAAAGATATTCTCTCAAAGTTTCATCCTTCATACTGCATTCATTTTTTACACCAGAATTCTGAACCTCATCACTAGGGGGGTCAACCATCCTGAACTCTTCACTGGAAGTGGATGCCATATCAGACTTACACAATGACACATAAAAATAATAATTTACTAACTCGCCATGTGTGATTTTCTCCTCCTTATGTGGTGGAATTATGATGGCTTGTTCACCCACCCATTTCTCTGCTTCACACCCTACTGAGATGTGCTCAATTTTTGCTTCCTTGTGAGGCTCAAGGGGTGACTGTAAATATGAATCTTGTTTATATTTTGGATCATATCCAAAATATGTCTCACCATCATCAATCTACCCCATCTCTTCTGCACTTATCTTGAAATCAGCCACAAATAAATTTGGATTCATCTCACCTTCCACGTTACGAACAACTAGATGTTGGACTATTGGATCTTTAGTTGTACATGGATATTATTCATATCCTTCTGATGGAGGATTTGGTGATTCATCATCCTCATGGATTCTGCAAATAACCTGATCTCTCTTTCGAGAAAACCCAAATAATTTGTCAAAGAAACCATGTGCAGATGGTTCTAATGAATCTTCACTTTTGGTCCTCTTTTCTTCCCCTTTACTTTGAGAAGTGGAACAAATTAGTTCCTTTTTTGATGGATTATTTTTATTCATATAACATACATGTATTAATGTTTTTGAAAACATAGAATCTCCAACTTTATTTCCTTCATGCTGAGAGACACTACTACTCCCTTCTCCATGTTTGCTTGCCAACTGCTTGGCAAGGAATTCTCTAGTCTCTTGATCTAACTGGATGATGCTTTGAGATACATATTTAAGCCCTTTCAATGTTATTTGCATCAAAATTATTAAATATTATATATCATCCTTTTTTGAATTCTCTCCTTCCTCATACAACTCAAAGTATAAATCTTCCATGACTCGAACTAATTCCACAACTACAACTTGAATATATTGCTAAGCTACTTTTCCACTGAGAGTTACTTTCCACAGGATGAGCCAAGGAAACTTCTATTATACCACTGTAATGTCCCAAGTCTGGTGTATAGACCTGAACACTCTTCAATTCTGTAAATTAAATTAAAATTTCTGAACTTGAATTAATTTACACAATGACTTCTCAGACTGGGAAAATAAAGGGTTTCTTCTCGGAAATTTGTAGGCAAAAGGAGTGAGCAGTGGAAAGAAAACAAAGATATGTTAGACACAGAATTTACTCTCCCCTAGGAAATTTATATCTGGTTCCATTTAGGTTTCAGAGTCCACACTGCGGAAACCTACTACCACTCTTCTGGGCGGCCAAATCGTGAAACTAAGGAGAGTAGTTCAGTCTGTTTCAACTAGGGGATTCTGGAAACTTGTAGAGGTTTTTTTTAGAATTAATATAACATAAATAAAGGATTTATATAGTTTACTAATGTTCTAGAAATTTCTAAGAAGTTTTGGGTGAATTTGGGGATTTTTGGCAGTTTTGCTCAAGAGAAACCCTGCACGAAGGAGGATCCCAAAAGGTTGTATAACCCAAAAAAAAATAGTTTTGGATATGGATATGGGAATGTATTCCTTTCATTGACCCACATAAACTGACAGAGCTTATTTTTAGTTTACAAAACTTGTTTTACATTAGTTTTGGTAAAACTAGTTATTAATAGCTAGTAATCTAGCTAGGGTCATAAAAAAGCAATTAAATCAACTCAAATTCATTTATGTAAAATATTATATTTGTAAAAAAGATAAATATAATCTCTCTGAACATGAATACTCCCTTCAATCAGTTCCCCAATATATAATATTTATTACATCACTCAAATTTACTCAATTCCCACATACATTGATAAAATAGGCCTATTTGATAAAACTGAGACAATATTCTTTAGGGGCAAAGATATCTCAAACTGATAAAATTAATGTTTAGAAAATTATGACACTAAATAACAAAAATTACATTATTTACTTACCATTACAAAGATGCTTCCAAAATTAAGGGGCAGGAGGCCCGTATTATGGCCAGCAAGGGACTGTGAACATAGGGGAAGCATGGGCTTCACTAGAGATTGAGGATAATGTCTGCAATATAGCACTCCATACCTGCAATGGAAATGAAGGGGATGGAAGGAGAGGGAAATGGAAGGCTGGGGCTCATCTCCTAGTAGTTTGAGGCACAACACTCAGAAATAATGCTCACATAAGCATTCAAAAATCCAATCATCAACCAAAGAAGCAATGGGTTCAAATTTATCTTTTATAGAATTATGTATGAACTTCTTAGTAATTTTATGCCAATGGTGACCTGTGAGAGCAACTCAACCCCATGGGTGACCTAACCCTAGCCACAAAAGTGCCCCCTTTGCGAAATTAGGCAAGTAGGACCATGTGGAATTGTTTCCAAGTCCACATCATACTTCACAATTAGAAACTGCACTCTTCCTTAGTCAAAAGCTGCCTCTTTTGAGTTATCATAGCTTTCTGCTTTTCCTGGGTCATAAGGAAACTCTTTCTTTCCTTAAAAAACTTTCCTGCTTTTCTCTTACAACTTTTCTGAGCTCCATAAGAGGAAACTGCACCCTTCCTTTTGAAATACTTTCCTTATTTTACCTATGTCTACTTTTTGTCCTTTTAGGAGACTTCCCTTTATTCTCATGCTTTCTTTTGTCACGGAATTTCTTATTTTTACCAAGGAAATTTCACTAGCTTTCCCCAATATTCCCTCCTGACATGGCAGCCTGAATTCCACATCATTATTGTGCATGATAAATAAAATTGCTGAACTAAAATTAAATACATGCCTTAGAACAATTATCAGTAAAAATTTGTCCTAGGAGAAATAATTAATAACAACTTGATCCCCTAGGAACTTAGCATGGTTAACACTTTTAATGGTCAATTTGAGGGGACATGACACCATCTTTTTCTCTAATCTAGCTACAATATTGTCATGGTTCACTAATTCACATAACAAGTGTTGTAGGAATTAGAAAGGTTTCCTTTCCATCATTAACACCTACAATACTAGGTATATATGTATAATTTGTTTGATAATTAATATAAAGAGATGGAGGGTTGACATGTCGGTTAAAAACAATACTTATAAGGAGATGGCGGTCACATCATATTCATATCGTCCATTAATCAAGTTTTCATATTTTCATTAGGAGAATATAAGTTTCAATGGTATAATACTGGTCTAAAAAACATAGGTTAATGGTTCAAATTCCTTTTATCTTCATAATAATTGCATATGGTTGGAAGAGGTACTAATGATAAAAATTATTAATATTTAAAAGGATTATATAGGTTCTTGTAGATTTTCTCTAGGTAGGACCTTAAGAAATGTCTTAATGAATATTTTATGTCAAAGTTAATTATGGAGAGCATATACATTAAATGTAACACTGTATATATCTTCTCATTATCCTAATATCCCAGGTTACTTAATTGATATGCCAAGTAAGAAAGTAGATTTCTAAGGCATACCACCATTGAAATTTTAGCTCATATGATCTCCATGAGAAGCGAGATCATAAATCCAACCAAGAAAAAAACAAGAAATAATTGTTTGAATGGATAGATAGATCTCTTAGTAAGGAAAGAAACAATAATGATTCATATCATGATGCAAGTAGTTACAAATAGCAGATAAAGGAGAAAATGTCTCGTGTATAATCATAAGAGAGTCTATGGAAATAGACTAATTAATTAGTACAATTATATTATTCTTATGGTATCCTTACTTATTAAAATGGGTCCTTCAATATATATAAGTAATTTGATGAAGTAATCAGTAAATCCACCTAGGTATAAAAGCAGTAGATACTGACTAGAAATAATACTATGTTTGGATATTGTAACCTCAACATCTAACCTCAGATGAAAATGGCATCCCTTAGGTGGTAAGCTAAAATTGATTACTAGTGCAATTGAATCTATTTAAAGAAACTCACTTCCCCAATACTTCTACAAGTAAACCTCACAATCAATGCATATTAAGCCATGGTTATTACATTATTTAACTTCATGTCATCCATCAGAACAATAGGCTAATATACATGGTTTATTTCATGGTATACCCTCTCAACCTCCTTATTTGTATCAAGTCATTTTACTTGTGAAATCCATTCATCAAAGGATTATTATAAGTATGGATATTTGGTTGATCACAAGCATTTTTCTTCATATTCTCCAGTAGTGCAATATAAATGAAAACTTTGCCTCCTTTGCAATATCCATTATTCAAGGTAATATGTCTTACCTCATTTGGTGTCAATAATTTTTAGTTAGAGATGGTTGTTAAGGGAATACTTAAGGATAGATTAGATGAAATTTTGGATCTATATAGCCATATTTTCTTTGATCTAGCTACAAGATTTTCATGGTTCACTAATTCATATAACAAGTGTTGTAGGAATTAGAAAGGTGTCCTTTCCATCATGAGCACCTATAATAATAGGTATATACCTATAATTTTTTTGATAATTAATATAAATATATGGAGGGTTGACATTGTAGGTTAAAAACTATACTTATAAGGAGATGGGGGTCACATCATATTCATATGGTCCATCAAGTAAGTTATCATATTTTCATTAGGAGAATATAAGTTTCAATGGTATAATATTGGTATAAAAAGCATAGGTTAATGGTTCAAATTCCTTTTATCTCTATAAGATTTTCATATGGTTGGAAGATGTACTATTGATAAAAAATATTAATATTTAAAAGGATTATATAGGTTCTTGTAGGTTTTGTCCAGGTAGGACCATAATCAATGTATTGAATTGTCAAACTTATGGAGAGCATAGAGATTAATTGTAACATCGTATATCTCTTCTCATTATTCTAATATCCCTGGATATAAATGTAATAGATACCTACTAGAAATAACACTATGTTTGGATTTAACCTCAAAATCTAACCTCATATGGAAATTAAATGCATTATGTGGTAATCTAAAATTGATTACTAGTGCGCTTGAATCCATTGAGTAAAACTCATTGGCCCCATCCTTATAAATATAAAACTCACATTCAACGCCTTAGAATCCATGCTTATTACATTATTTAACTTCATGTCATCCACCACAATAGGCTAATATTTCATTTCCTTTTGATTCCTTTCTTTGGTTCCCTCCTTCCTTGCTTTGGTCCACCTACATGGCTCCCAGGACCAGGGTCCTTCCCCTTTTTAATGAAAACCTTAGGAGAAGACTCAAATGTTTTTGCTATCTATACCACAAAAAAAACTAATTTAAATTTACCAAAAAAAAACTAAAAAAAAAAAAAAATGGGACATCTAACATAACTTTTCACATTTTATATTCGACGAATAGTTTTGCCACGAAAGGGCAGTGTTTTGTTTTTTCACAGGCCAGGGTTTACTTTCTTTGATTTTGGTATTCAACACCACAAAAGCTAAAGTTAAGCTATTGGGATATATTGAGGTGAACTGCGTGAGGTGTAACTTAAGTTTCACTACATTCTTATAGGTATTTTATCAATGCTTTTGTGAAAACAACATAAACACTGAAAACATTCTGTGGTTTCTTTATTGACATAAATCAAAATAATGGTTGCTCTGCTACAAAATTTTAAGTGTACCATGCTGCATTTTGTACAAAATTTTATCATATGATTAGTAATTTTAATAAAAATTATGTGTTTTCTTTATTGACATAAATCAAAATAGTTGTTCCTATGATACAAAATTTAAAAAATCTATAAAAAATTTGGTTGCCTCTAGGGATGACCGTCGATTGTGGTGGCTCTTCCTAGTTGAATCATGGATTGTTTGACATTCATTTAGCTGGGTTGTGTTTTTTTTTGTGACCACTAGAGTTGGACTTCACTTTCCAACTGCTACAAGACTATTACCATGTTCATCTTTGGGGATTCCTATGTAAACCTTCTCCTGCTTGCAGCCTCTAAGGTCAAGGGGTCTTCACTCTTGGAGACTGAAATACCGTGTTGGATATTGTATGTGTCTAAACTAAACCTACAACATTATAACTCTCTCTCTCTCTCTCTCTCTCAAGTTATGACATATGTTCCTTTTAGCAAATAGTCCTTATAGAATATAGTCTTCCCTTTTACTTTTGAAACTTGTTAGATAGATTAATTGTTTAAACAACTTTCAGTTAGCAATTGAGTGATGATATACTTTATTTTTTTGGTTATGCATGCTTTGTACAAGTGGAGACATGGAGGTAAGTGATTGTTTGTAATTGAAGTATATAATTAATTTAATTTAATTTAATTTTTTTTAACAGAAACTAGTAGGTTTTATATTAATAAAATTGTGGCTGAGCCACCGAAGAGGTTACATCTGTGAGTTATTTGCAAAAAACTAAATTCCCCATCAAAGTAAATGGGAATAATGCTTTTATTTAATTTAAATTGTTATAGCATATTACTTTTTACTTTAATAACAATATACTAGGCTATGGCTAATCAATACTCTAATAATTAAAAAAAACAAGCAAGGCAGGTTATGACACGAAATAAAAAAAAATATGACAATGAATTTTTTAAAAAGAACACGTCAAAATGAT
>LPNX010984047.1:93724-116471 GCA_001517045.1 Pseudotsuga menziesii | reverse complement strand
GAAGGAAGATACTCCTTTGTCTTTAAATACCACTTCAGGTTCCTGCAGCACTTAGTAGGGGTATCTAAAATGAATTTGCCTTTCTTTTTCTTAAAAAGTCTGTAGAAGATGGCAAGCAAAATAAAGGAACAAGATGACCACACCTCACAGTCACTGTTTCACCATGGCCTCATCAAACTAATTATCTCTACAATGTTGCAGCATGAGGAAAGGAATTGGGATTTTTATTTTGGTCTGACATTCATCTTCAAAAAGAAGACCAACAACCAAGAAGACAAACTGACAAGGGTAAGGTGATGATAAAAAATCTAGGTTACTCAGTCCCATCTACAAGCAAGGATGAGATCAAAGCCAAGAAGGTGACAGAGCAAGTCTCAGAACATGCAAAGGAGGACAGTCAGTTCAAAGTAGTCTCGGAGTATCCTAAAGCCAAATACTCATTGTTTGCAGGTGAAGAGGGACAGCCTGCTTTGACTGTTGATATGGAGAGAGCTGCTACTCATGAGCAAGCTAAGACTGTTGAAAGGGAGAAAGCTGATACTCTTAAAGAAGAACCACAAGCTAAATCAAGGAGCCCCCTTACCATCATATCTGAAGATGAAGGTTATCTGTTGGAGGATGAACAGCAGGTTATCATGACTGAACCAAATACAGAAGCATTTGAAGATTTTCCTACTTCAAGGACCAAATCAGTAAAATCTAAGAGAAAGAAGAAGAAAGGTGTCACTGCAAGCAGAAAACCTAGAACCAGGCCTACAAACAAACTGAGGTGGAACATGAAAAAATTGCTTAACCCTAAACTTGATTCCAGACAAGAAGTAGTGTTAATCAATTCTTCTTCCAGTGAAAGAACAGAAAGTTTTCAACAGGGCAGTAAAGGCAAAATAAAGGCTGCTGTTCATCCTTCTTCCTCTTCAAAACCTCCAGAGACAAAACCTAGGTCTGAATTAGTTGAGATAATTGCTGAAATTAAAGCTAAACTTACCCAGCAGCAAGAAGAAGATACAACAAAGGTAAATGCTTTTGGAGATCATGAATTGGATGAAGAGGATCAGGATATTCTGAAGCAAGCAGGATATTTAGTAGACCCTGTTGTTCATGATGATTTTTCAGAGTTTTTAATGCAGGAGGACAGTGTATCAGAGATCCCAGACTTTGATGAAGAAAATATACAGGGAAGCATTCAGAGATATAGGGAACTTATGAAACACCCGCAGGAAATGAATGATGGGTTATTAAAAGTTAATAAAGGGCTGGTGGAGAAGTTGCAGGATATGCATAAGCATTTTTTGGAGCTGTCAGAGGTTTCTAAGGAAGTCATTAGCAGCAAAAGGGTTGCTGACAGATACACTACAGAGCTGGAGAACACTGTTGATCACTTGCAGCAGGAAAATAAAGAATTGCAACAGAGGCTAGCTGACCTGAAGAAGAAGCATAAAAGGGAAAAGAAGAAGTCTTCAAGTTTAGATGGTATATCTCTTCTTGTGGAGGCATCGAAGGAGCTATGATGCAGTTTGTAGTTAGCTGTTTTTTAAGATGAATAGTTTGTTTTAGTTAAGAGTTTGCTATTTTTAGCAATTTGTAAATTTTGTAAAAACTATTTTTGACTTTACCCTCCTTGGTAATTCGATGGGAGCAGTTAGAAGATAAAACTTAACTGATTTTGGAGGATGTCTATTTAAGAAAGTTAGGAAGTCATTGTAAAGGTTCTAATTTTTCTGGGAGCATCAGGAGGTTTGTGAGCTACTATATCTTCAGGATTATTCAAAGATAAGTGCTGTAACTCTCTTGTACATTTACTGATGAAACTATGGATATATGACTCTTTACCCTACTTTTGGTCTGTGTTGGCTTTACTGTGAGTTTATTTAGCTTCTTAATTGACAATTTCAGTGCTGGTTAATGTGTGTTTTCTAGCAGTGCTTTTCTATTATGTGTAAACTTCAATACAGGCTTTGGTTAGATTTTTATGATATATATACATCTTTATCAGTGATTTTGTTTGATTTAGTTGTTGCTTATCTGATGAATGTATTCCCTGCATGCTCTTGAAGTTTATGACCAAAACACTTAAAACCAAAACCCTAAACCCTAGTTTGAATTGAATTTACTCTTGAGATTGTGTTGGCTTGTTCCCCTAGCCTTAGGAACAATTTCTGGCACAAACAGAGCACACCCTTGGATATGATATGAAAATATTTGGATATGATATGATATTATTTGTATCTGATATGATATTAATTGGTTCAATATTTCAGTTTCATGAGCTTTCAGTACTGCTTGTTGCTGTTCTCATCAATTTTGGTGTGAAGAAACAAGTACCAAAAATATCTTTCAAAATTTCTTCTCGGGATTTGATGTCATTTTTCTCTCATGAGTTTGATGATATTATGTTTTGTAAATATTTGGATATTTTGAGAATAATTTCATATTGTAGGAGTGATCCATTTACTTTCATTGATCTTGAGCTTCCAACAAATTCCTACATGATTACATGCACCAATATTCGGAATTTTGAAGAAGGAGAAAATTGTGCATCTACCATCTCGATGGAGAAAACTATTGGATATGATATGAACTTATTTGTATATTATATGATATTATTTGGATCTGATCTGATATTATGTTGTTCAGGTTTTAAGTTTCAATATCTTTCAATAAATCTTGTAGCCGTTCCCATCAATTTTGGTGTGAAAAATCAAGTACCGCAAGTCTCCTTCAAAACTGTTGCCGAGGATTTGATATCATTCCTCACTTTTGGATCTGATATGAACCTATTTGGATATGATTTATTTTCTGATATGACAGTATTTGGTTTAGGTTTTAATATTCAAGAGCTTATAGTATTACCTTTAACTGGTTTCATCAATTTTTGTGTGATAAATCAACCACTGCAAGTCTCCTTAAATTTTGCTGCTGAGGATTTGATGTTAGTTTTCTCTTATGAGATTGCTGATATTAGATTTTGTGAATGATTGGTTATTTATGAATCTATCAGATTAAGGAGTTCAAACATTCACTCTTCACATTCCTATGGATTTTCTACCTACCTTTTTCATCACATGCTCATCTGCTCACAAAACTAATAAAGCTGGAAAGATTCTGCATCCGACTGGAAACTTGCTCCTAACAATTGGGATGATTTTACCTCACATGGATTGATGTTCAAGGATGGAATATATCAGTTTCTTGGGTTTTCCTCACATGGTTTGAATTGTCAAGAACTATTTCTCTCTCATCAGTTGATTTCAACTGCTCTAAACGGGTCCAGTTTTCACCGTGCAGTTGTTTATATTTTTTATTCAGTTGAGTACATTATTCTTCTTCCAAAGAGGAAGATTACTCTAGAAATAAGCATTTGTTTGGATTAAAAGGTTCACATGCACATATTCAGGATGTTGCTGCAAAGAAGAACTAGAATACTACATTACTGCTGCAAATTGCAGCAAAAGATTTTGCAAGTTTTTAACTCGTATTTCCTGATTTCTGCTTATCTTGAGGGGGGAGTTTTCCCATGAGGTTTTCCCCTATTTCCTTGGTTATATTAAGAAGCATTATTTATTTTAGATTGTATATGGGTGACTTATGGCCTTGTTTCCAAAGCGCATAGTTGTCCAAGTTAGGATTCAGGGGGGTGTTAGGATTATTAATCCCCCCTTGAACAAAACTGTCTATTAGATTAATTTAGCCTAATAAATTGGGAGTTTTAATTAATTAATTAAGTCCACTAGCACCATTAGGTCCACGTGGCCTAATGGGGCCACATGTACCCATTACTAGAGTGTGGGGAACACTACTAGAGTCTAACTGACACTGACTGCACTTACATGCATTAGTTTAGGTGCCTCTTAGATGAATCCATACATTTTAGGAGCCACTGGGAGTCCCGACACCAACCTCCTTCAGTCAGTTGGAGTTGGAACTAGTTAAGAATAGTTAATTTCTAGTTACACTCAGTTAGATCACAATTAATTCAATTAACGCTAGTTATGCATGGCTGCATGTGAATTAGGCGCCTTTGCTCACCTACCACTTTAGTTAGACTGAGTTAATTTTTTATTACTGATTAAGTGAGTTGTTTATACATCTGTAGTTAACTATTTGCACTCCGATATTGATTGATACGTCTTGAGTTAGTTAGTCAGTTAGGTACAGTAACATCCAATTGGTAGATTCGAATACCTCCCTAATGGATTTGAATTCTTCTTTTTGTAAACTATTCTAACACCGGATTTAATTAATGACAATGATACTGTACTTATATGATCTATACTCATCCATTTCCTGTGTGGTTTGATTTGTTTAGTTTGTATGTTCATTCTTCTTTTAATGCAATAATAATTTTAGACTCATTGCTTGAATATCTAAATGGCACAATAATTTTAACAACTAGAACATCATCATATGTAGTATGGAGCTGAAAAATCATTTGTAGCATGGGACTAGGGCATCATCATCTACAGTATGGAACATCATATCTACATACAAACTGATACATCAATAGCATCGACAACATAAGTCTATCTCATCAACATAAGTTTGAAATAAAAATAACAACTATAGCATGAGGTTGTCTCATTAACATAAAGATGGAATAATGGCAACAACGACAAAAAGATGTTGACTTATCAACATAAATCTAGAATAACAACAAAAACATGTGACATCATCATCAACAACTCAAGGTTGGAGTAACATCATCTATGGAAGGTATAACACCAACCAACATGATCCTTCCTTTCAAAATTATGGGATCATGTACAACACATATGTAGTACTTAGACAATCCTTCCTTTCGGAATTAGGGGGTCAATTATTTACATGGCTATCAATTCTAAACACATACATACAGAGGACGATCCTTCATTTCAGAATTACGGGATTAAGTACACTACTAACATTCTGGATGATCCTTAGTTTTAGAATTACGGGATCAATTCCACTACTAACATTCTGGATGATCCTTCCTTTCATAATTATGAGATCAAGTCCATTCTCATCAACATTTAAGATGATCCTTCCTTTTATAATTACGAGATTAAGTCTAAGGGTGATTAGTCCTTCCACATCAACATTTAAGATGATCCTTCCTTTCATAATTATAGGATCAAGTCTAAGGATGATTAGTCCTTCCAAATCAACATTTAAGACGATCCTTGCTTTAAGAATTATGGGATCAAGTCTAAGGATGATTAGTCCTTCCACATCAACATTTGAGACGAACCTTCCTTTCAGAATTATAGGATCAAGTCTAAGGATGCTTAGTCCTTCCACATCAAAATTTAATACGATCATTCCTTTATAAATTATGGGATCAAGTCTAAGGATGATTAGTCCTTCCACATCAACATTTAAGATGATCCTTCCTTTTAGAATTATGAGATCAAGTCTAAGGATGATTAGTCCTTCCACATCAATGTTTAAGATGATCCTTCCTTTTGGAATTACGATATCAAGTCTAAGAATGATTAGTCCCAAATTCATCATTTTGGATGATCCTTCCTTTCAGAATTATAGGATAGAGTCCAACAAGATGAAATTTTATGACGATTATTCCTTTCAAAATTACGAGATCAAGTCTAAGGATGATCAATCCCAAATTCATCATTTTGGACGATCCTTCCTTTTGGAATTATAGGATCCAATCCAACAAGATCAAATTTTAAGACGATCCTTGCTTTTGGAATTACGAGATCAAGTCTAAGGATGATCAATCCCAACTTCATCATTTTGGACGATCCTTCCTTTCATAATGACGTGATCTAGTCCAACAAGATCAAATTTTAAGACAATCCTACCTTCTAAAATTATGGGATCAATTATAAGGATGATCAACATTTAAGAAGATTCTTCCTTTCAAAATTATGGGATCAAGTCGAAGTATGGTCAATCCCAACTGAGCTACCTATCGTGATCAGGATTCAAATTCTCCCCCTTTTGAGAGAATTACTTATGCACAGCACCAATATTGTCTTGAAAGTGTTCAAACTTCACACGAGAAAAAGGTTTAGTCAAAACATCTGCAACTCGCTAATCTGTGCTCACATATTTGAGCTTTATAGATCCCTTCTGGACCATGTCACAAATGTAGAAGTATCGGATTTCTATGTTCTTTATCTCATCATGGAACATGAGGTTCTATGTAATCTTCATGCAGATTTGGTTATCACATAGAATCATGGTAGCATCCATTTCCAGATCGAATAGATCCGATAAAAACTTTCGAATCCATATGGCTTCACAACTTGCAGAACAAGCTGCAATATATCCTACTTCTGTAATGCTGAGAGAAACACTGGACTGCTTCTTTCTTAGCCATGAGATGGATGACCCCAGACTGAAACATCCTCTTGAATTTCTCTTTCTATATAAGACAATTCCTTCCTAATCTGAATCAGTAGAACCATACAATCTGTAGTCATGATCTCTAGTATAACTGAGACCATAGTCTACCGTACCTTTTAGATACCTCATCACATGCTTTGTAGCTACCAAGTGAACATGTCTGGATTCAACCAGATACTGACTCAAAGTGTTCACAATAAAGAATATATCTGGTCGGGTATTCATAATATACATCAATGAACCGATGATTTGTTTGTATAGTGTCACATCCACTAATTCTGTCGAAGCATCAGCCAACAACTTCAAGTGTGTATCCATGGGTGTGGTCAGAGATTTACATTCCAACATGTCAAACCTTTTCAATATTTCTACTGCATACTTGCCTTGGTTAAGGAATATCCCTTCTGGGCTCTACCATACTTCAAGACCTAGAAAATAATGCATCAAGCCAAGGTCTTTCATCTCAAATTCTATAATGAGCTTCTTCTTACACTTTGATATTTGCTTTTCATTACCTATTAGGAATAAGTCATCCACATACAACAATAATATGATAGGTTCATCATCCATAACCTTGAATTAAAGGTTAGGATCAAACTTACTTTTGGTAAATCCCAAGCTCATCAGAAAACTATCGATTCTTCCATATCAAGCTCTTGGAGCTTGTTTCGGTCCATACATAGCCTTCTTTGATTTACATACACGTGTTTTTTTTTCTTTGACTTCAAAACCTTGTGGTTGTTCTATGTACACTTCTTATTCAATAACACCATTTCGGAAGGTTGTTTTCACATCCATATGGTGTAACCTCCATTCAGTCTTGGATGCTACTGCCATGATGGTTCTGATAGAAGTGTACCTTGCTACAGGAGAAAATGTCTCTTCATAATAGATTCATTCCTTTTGAGAGAATCCCCAAGCCACAAATATGGAATTTTACTTCTCAATACTTCTATCAACTGTATTTTTTATCCTATAGATCCGTTTGGAAGATACCACACTTTTTCCTTCTGGCTTGGGAACTATTTCCCATACATCATTCTTCATTATGGATTTGTATTCTTCCATCATAGCTTATACCCATTATTTATTTTGAACAACTGCTTCAAAACAAGTAGGTTCTTTGTCTACAAGATCACACATCAAAGCCACATAACTAGGAAATGGCTTTGGCTTCTTGCTATGCCTTGCAGAGCCTTATGGAGAACCATACTTTTCCGTTTCTTGAATAATATCATGGACCCAATATGTCTTTATCTTGTGTGATTTATTCATGTGGGGAGGTTTGTGAAGCTTCAACATGTCATGTTCTTTCGGAATCTCATCATCATGAGAAGGTGTAACTTCCTTCATCGGTACTACTGCTCTAGGATCAACAACTTCTTCACATGTTTCTTCAAGCTGGTACTTTTTTGACTTGTATCTTCATCAAAGGTTGCATCCTTTCTGGTCAATCTTATGACTACCTTGCTTACATGTGGTAGGGATTTTATAGTTTTATGTGAGTAATCATTCTATGGATCAAGGTTGATTCTGAGTGACCTATTAGTTTATACATGCCACCCTCCAATGATAGATAGATCTTCTAGAGAATATATTCCTCAACTTCTACTTTTGATAACTTCCTGAGAGGTTCTTCTTCTTCTTCTTATTCTGCTAAGTTAGCATCATGTCTTTTGTTATTCTTCCTCTTATATTCTTCTTTATTTGTCGGACAATTTATGGCAATGTGTCCTATCGTATCATACTTGTAACATTGATAAGAGGAGAAATATTTATGCTTATAATATCTCTTTTAATTATTTTGAAACTTCTTAGGAGGAGGAGACCCCTTATGAGTTTCCTTCTTAAAATGATTCTTTCCTTTTCTTCTTCTGGTATGAGTATCTAGAGCATGATCATAATCTCTAAGTAGTGCTTCTCGGTTAGCTACTCTATCTTCTTCTTGAAAACATTCTTCCCATAAGATGTCAAACTTTATGATTTCCTTCATTGCACATATTTTCTGGATGAAGGAGTCCCATGGTCTAGTAATACCATTGAGAGTGGTCATTACTAGTTTAATTTCATCAATCTTGTCTTCAATTGCATCTAGTTTCTCTTTGAATTGAGAGACCCTTGTGTAGTATTCATGGATATATTCACCCTTGCTCATATTTGTAATTTTGAGTTGGGATCTCAAGTTCATCTTCCGGTTGATGTTTATTCCTTCATACATTCCTGATAGGGCATCAAACATCTCCTTAGGTGTATCCTTTGAGGATAATTAAGGAATCAAGTGATCCTTGATTGAATCGGCTATGATCCTGTTAGCCCTAATAATATATTTCTTATAGTTTTATTCTGCTTCATCTTCTTTGGGATTCGACACAACTCCCTTGATAAAATTTGCAAGATCTTTCTCTTATAGAATGATTCCTATTATGCATTTCCAAGCACATAAGTTTTCTATACCTTCCAACTTGTCATAAAGCTTAGTGCTTGGAGCCATCTCATCTCAGAGATAAGAAAATGACAAAAAATAAAAATTTCTTATAAGTTAAAACTATAATCACCAAAATATGTGCTTGACTGAGCCGAGTATGATGGTACAGTCATTTTCTAAATATTTCAAATTCTACCCCTTGAAACTAGACTTGCAAGATTCTGGACTGCAGTTTCTGGTTTTCTGGTTTCAATCCACACTAGGGCGTGAATTTCTGGAGGATATTACCATGGGAAAATTTTTATCTTGGTTCCAAAATATGTGCCCAAGATGAGAACACTTCCCTATGTCACTCAAACTAAAAAAATACACTTGATTAGAAATCCCTAATTTCCTTGTCCGGAGAAGGAGAGAGAGTTTTACCTCATGAAAACTGCTCTTTTTCAGGGTGACTCTAATACCATGTTAAGTTTTTCTATGTTGTAATAGATTAATTCCTAACTTTATTAGCATTTAATACATTTTCATAATAACAACATAAAGAGGACCACTGAAAGAAACACAATCACAAGGTACATGACAATTTACCCTAGGAAACCCTAAAGGGAAAAACCCAACAAAACTTCCTCAATATAGATTACCAGTATGAAATGACCAAAGAATAAAGTATCATCAAGTGAGAGACTAAGCCCCAAATATAAAATCTAAGACACTAAAGACACTAGTCCTCCTCCTTCTCCGTCTCTCCTTCTTTCTCTCTCTTGCACAATACAAGTGTGAGTGTGTGTGTATAAATGAGGGAGGGCGCCTCCCTATTTATACTAAACTTCCCAAATGACATTTTACCTAAATGGGATGACCTACCTTACTAGAAGGTATTACCTACCTAGGTACACTTCACAATAATAATAATATTGATCTTTTCTAGGTGATATTGACCCGACTTACAATTGAGGGTTTACCCCACGACTTTTACATCAGTAACATCTCCCGAAGGAGGAATAATAATAATGTGAAGTACAAGTAGAATATTATTTAAAGTTACATCATTTCAACAAATTTTCTGTCAATGTACATGTATCCTTAAGTATAGTGATGTACATGTATGCCAAAGTACATACATCCAATAGGACACATCAATAATCAATCTTTCTCTTGTATTTCCTTGATTTTCCGCTATCAACCATTTCCCTAAGATTGCTCTGCATCTCAGAAGTCTACAAATCAAAGATGATTTTTTTATCATGAAACTGCACTAATATCCTACCGCCAACAAACTTAAAAAATTAACTTATGGAAAAATTATTTATGGAAAACACTCACCAAATCCAGTCAGGGTATCAATGCCTACAATGTGCTCATATAAGTCCTCTCTATAATTATGCTCTACAACTAAATGATCATATCTCAATTGATTCAACAATTATTAACATGTGTATGTAAATTGAAAAAAATACTTGGTCATCAATGAACATCTGACCACACGAGGAGACCTGGTCGAAAACATGGATTGACTGGAGGGGCCTGTAACTGTTGCTGCTAATGGCTATAATTGCCAAATACTAAAATCGTTATACATGCATGAATAAAAAAATATATTTACATGATTATACTTGTTGAAAAGATAACTCTAAAGGTACTCCCTCATAGTTTTGGTGTGGGTGTGATTAGGGGGAATTAAAGTATTTGTTCCTTATGTGTATTTATGTAAAAAAGTTGCATTTATGTAAATAAAGATATGTTTTGTAACTTATAAATGTGGGTCTCACTTATTTAATAATTAATGAATTAATTGTTAAAAGTGAATTTAATTTAGACCCTAGATCTTGTAATTTAATATCCCTTGATTGGGTAGTTACAAAACACTAGTATAAAACAATGAGAAAGGCACAAAGGAGGACACACTCACCACCAAGAAGAGAAAGAGGAGAAGTGAAGGAGAAGAAGGGTTTCTCAAGGAAAATTGACACAATTTCCAAGAGAAAAACAACATCACACATTCCAAGGCATCCTGAAGTAGACTGTACAACATACTGACATAATTGTATAGTCACATGTGTGGGAAAATTTCCCAAGATTGTTGACTGTTGTATTAAATGCATACCATCCATGCTATACAACAATGATTTTAGGGACGCGTGGGATCGAAAATCAAGGAAACAAACTGATAGTATCATATAGGTCATACATCACATGTGGGCAAGTCGTATAGTAGACTGTACCACAATTTTTCAGCACAAATTTCAAGGTAGTTTATTGATGCTTTGTTTTTTGTGGAATTTTTTCAATGAGGGTTAGAAGAAAAATTCATTGTAAAGGAATTTTATGAGTATACTCTTCTTAATAAAAAATTTCCTCTTTGGGTTTTTCCCCAAGTTAGATTTTTCCTTGGTCTAGATTGACCAAAATAGATGTGTTCAATGTGCTTGTGTGATCTTCAATGTTTGAAGGAATTTTGGCTTGATGGTTTTAATTTCAAATTATTGTGTGTGAATCTTGAAATAAAATCCTAGATGTTGAAAGTGTTTGACATAATGTATGAATGAGAAGTTTTATATTTATGTTAATTTTTTCAATACTATGTAAAAATGTTGAAATAGTTACCTTCGTATGACTTGTTTCTATTGTATATGCGACACTAACTACAACATCAATGACCCTTGTTAAGTTATGCATAGAAGGATCTCCCATGCATCTTCAATAGATGACATCCACACCCTTTCTAGGAGTGAAGCCTCTCGTATACACACAACCTTTCTACACATTTGGACTATAGGGAGAGGCAACTGTAGACTATTCTCTAAATATAGCAGGCGATGAATACAATCACCAGGTGTTGACTTGACTAGAAATGAATTAATCAATGAAATAACATGTATTAACAAACTGACTATATTGAAATACTTAGCGATACTCGATATGCTTCCAACAAATATGCAACACGTTCTACCATATACTCATGTCCTATGGATTGTGTATCCCTTATCTCCACATTAGGGAGAGATCACTAAAACAAACGATAAAGTGCTGCGGGTGATATACAACCTACAATTTAGAAAATTGTAAATAATAGATCATGTAGCATTAATTAACTGACATGCAATAACAACTAAGATTTACTAAAAATAAACATATTGAAATAATAACTTCATTGTGAGTTGTTACTGTTGAAGGTATGACAAAATATCATACATCACATGGTTTTGGTGCACGAGTCTCTAGACTAACTTGGGCATTGCCATTGGGAAAGTCTTGCCCCATGCTATCTACTTGTAGCAGCTGGAAGTTTTGAAAACAATAAAAATATTGGCAATCTATATATGCGTATAGTAAGGATTTTTTTTCAAACAAGACTATTGTTAACCATTTAATTAACTATGTAAAATACCCAGTACAACTATCATTTATTTGGATAGGACCAAAGATGGGATGGCCACACGATATGAATGGGTGGGGATATTAGCTGGTCTCATGATATGTGGGTCTAGTCCCACTACTATATGTTCCTCGAGCACTAGAATATGGTGGCTCTACCCATTCGTAAGTGGTGGCCCTGTCCCACCAATTGATGGTGGATTTGATGGCCCTTCTTGTTATTTACCCTAAACATAAGTGCTATGGTGAACAACTACCTGTGCCAACTATAGGAATGATTCCTACATATGTGGGACCAACTGATGTGCAAGAGACACATTTGGCATGGGTATCCGCCTACAAGGTGTAGATATTGGGATATTAGGATCAAATGCCTCACATTGGGACGTAGTTGAGGCACCCCCTTCCCAACGCCCTGCTACTCCAAATCATCAAAATAGTGGACATGATTGCCAAAAACAAATTATGTGTGCATCTTTCTAGGAAAATATAACGACATTTATCAGTTGTTATGTGGTGGTACATCAAAGACCATGTACCATCTGTCCATCCAATTATCTATGAATGGTTGATATGTACTCCAATCAATAGAAATATGCTTTTTTCCTAAGTTTGGAATTTCATTAGTCTGTGGATCTCTAAAAGGGAAAATATGTGTTCTTTTGTTATCTTCAATTTCTGGACTCCCTGGTAGCTAAGTCCATCGACATATTATTGCCTCTTTCTCTCTCTATACATGGCAATGTTCTCAAGCACACCATATGACCGACTAAAGGTCTCTATCATTGTATCCAAATTGGATGGAAGCAAATGATGTCTATCGTCAACAATAATAATTAAGGCTTGAATGTCTATGAGCCTTTGTATTTCTCTTTATATGTCTGTGTGTGCATCCATGCTCGCCACGACAATAAAAAAATAAAAAAAGTAAACAAATTGTTAGAAACATATACATGTTATAATGTCATCTCTTGAAAATGGAAAATGTAAAAATATTGTGCAATAATGATTCATTACAAACATAATTCTCATCTCAATGTATTGTAATAACAAAAATATTCATGGGGATATATGGTATAGATTTGCAGGGACAAGTTGTTTGGGGTTATAATATTTAGGTATTTATTGAGTACATATAGGTTAGTGGTTAACTATGTTGAGGTGTTTTTTCTTATAAGTTATTGATTAAATGAGTTAGGGGTTATATGTGTTGACTGTTAGTGGTTAAATGGGTTATAGTGATGGTGAGTGACATTTTATAAGAGTTGGGATTGAAGGGATATGTTTTAAATGGTTACATGGGTTAACATATATATGGTGAGGAGAGATGCAGGTTGTAATTTAACATTCATTAATCCAATGTGCATCAAGAAAACATAAAACAATTATTAAACTTAGAACACACATTCATAAGAAAGATACTCACAAACACATGAAGGAACACAACAAATGAATTTTATACAATTCTTCGTGCGATAAATATATCTATAATTATATTATATTTTCCCACTCAGAGCTTCAATCATAGATTAACGAGATTTCTTACAATACCTGAGATTTCTGTCTCTGAACTAGATCATTACAGATTTGAATGGTGCTCTGATTATCATAATAGATAATAGTTGAAAACTATGATTCAAATCCACACTCACCAAGTATTCCCTACAACCATAAACATTGAGTTGATGCATTTACAACTCCTCTGTACTCTGCTTCTATAGATGAGATTACTACGACACTGTATTTCCTGCTTGACCAACTGATTGGTCCTTCTGCAAGCATGAACACATATCCTGATGTTGAATTTTGATCTGTGTTGTCACATGCCCAATCACTGTCAGTAAACCCAATCAAATCAAGATTATATTTGGATTTGTAGAAGATCCCATGAGTTCTTGTTCCCTGAACAAAGTTAAGGATCCTTTTGGTTGCTCTCCAATGGATCTCATGAGGCTGATCCATGTATCTTGAAGCCACACTAACTCCATAAGAAATATTAGGTAAAGTGTGTGTAAGGCAAAGCAAATAGCTAATCAACTGCCTATACAATGTATTATTTACCATAGGAGAAGAACCTACTTCTTCAAGCTTAACCCCTGAAAGGAAGGGAGTTTTTCTTGGCTTGCAATCTTTCATGTTGAACTTGTTTAGCAAATATAAAGCATACTTGGAATGATGTACTTTGATTCCATGTTGGGATTGAGCAATTTTGAGACCCAAGAATTGGCTCAACAACCCCAAATTAGTCATAGAAAATGCATCGTTCATTGCATCCTTCAAGGAGGCAATCTCTTTCTTTGAACTTCCTATAATCAGAAGGTCATGCACATACAAGACAATAATAATCAAAGAACCATGAATCAGCTTCAAATAAACATTAGGATCAGACTTGCATTGAACAAAACTCAATGACAACAGAAAGCCATCAATCTTGAAAATATTGGCATACCAAGCCTTGGGGGCTTGCTTGATCCCATACAATGATTTCTTTAACCTGCACACAAAATATGGATTAGTAACAAACCCTTGAGGTTGCTGCATGTAAATATCTTCATTGAGATCTCCATTTAGGAAATAACACTTCACATCCATGTGATGTACCTCCCATTGCTTTGAAGCTACAATGGCTAAAGCTATCCTTATGGAGTCCATCTTTGCCACTGGTGCAAAGGTTTCATTGTATTCAATACCATGTACCTGTGAGTAGCCCTTGGCTATCAATATTGCCTTATATTTCAAAGGTGAACCATCAGCATCAAATCCTTTCTCTTTTCAGTTGGAATTCTAGCCCAAGCCTTTGAGCCAAAAATCCTGAAATGGGTCACATCTGGCTTGTGCCCACTCCAAGATTTGAAAGGAGTCATACCATCAAGCTATTTATGAGGCACCCTATTTTGGATATAGGATGCATAGTTTATAGCCTTGGACCAAAATTTTGGTGGAAAAATCTTAGCCTCCACCATACAGGTTGCCATCTCCTTTAGTGACCTGTTCTTTCTTTCAGTAACACCATTTTGCTATGGTGTGCAAGGGATCGAATGCTGCATATGTTACAATATTGAATGAACTCATACTTGACATACTCACCACCATTTTCAGATATGAGGATCTTGAGTCTCCTCCCAGACTGGTTTTCAACCAAGGCCTTAAAGACTTTGAAGAGGTCAAAAACTTCAGACTTATGCTTTAGGAAGTAAACCCAACAATACCTATAAAATTCATCTATGAAGGTCAATGCATATTTTTCTTGACTCATGGAAATATGAGGAAATGGACCAGCAACATCACTGTGGATCAACTCAAGAGGTGCATAGGTTCTCTCATGACTAGCTCTCTCAAATTTGTGCTTTGGTTGTTTTCCTAGGATACAACCTTGACAGACTCCCTTGGAAAACTTAATCTTTGGTAACCCTATGACCATATTGTTTTCACTCATATCAGAAAGATACTTATAATTAAGATGGCCAAATCTTTCATGCCAAAGCTTTCTTGCCTCATTAGCATGAATCAGAAGAGCAGAAGGGTTTGGGTAGGGTAGAAAATGGGAAGACATGTGTACCTTCGAAGTATGATCAAAAACACCTTTTGCAATGAATTTACCATTTGAAATCTCTATGATTTCAACATCATCAGGGGAGAAGATGACCTTCTTTGGATACCTTGTGTGATTCATCTGATACAATGACAAGAGGTTAGAGGCAATACTTGGAACATACAACACATTATTGAACTTACCATGGTCAAGATCAATCCTTCCTTTCCCCAAAATGTTAGTGAGAGAGTCATCTCCCAACACTATTGGTGGACCTTTCGACATGTCAAGAGAGGAGAATGCCTCCTTGGTCGAAACCATATGTCTAGAAGCTCCAGATTCTATGATGAAGCTAGATGAGCTTGTTGTTCCAGCAACCAAAGCATGTACTCTCTCTTTGTCCTTTGAATTTGACATTCCTTCCCTCTTCTTTGAGAAATCAGGAAGGGAGATGTTATTATTCTCTAGGATTTGGGTCAACATGTCAATTTGCTTCTTCATATAAGACCTCTCAGGATGATATCCCTTACTGTAGTATGTGTACTTGCTCATTTCTCCTTTGTTCTTCTTCTTCTGGAAGTTCTTCTTGGAGCCTTGGGGATCCTCTTGAGACTTGTTCTTGTCTCTCTTTTTCTTAGGTGGCTTCTTAGATTTCTTCTTTCCTTTTGAATCCACCCTTGAATCTCCAGCAACCAAAGCTTGGTCTTTGGAAGGTTTGATGGTGCCCATCATCACCAATTTATCTTGTTCCTGTGTGAGGGATTCCATGAACTCTGTAAGCTTAGGAATCTTCCAGGATCGAGCTGTCAACTTGGTGGCATGGAAGGTTAAAAAAAACAATGAATTGTCAGGGCCAAGCTTTGAGAATATGGACAAAACTATTTTCTCTTCCTTCTTTTCAATTCCACACTATTTTAGCTGCAAAACAAGGGCTTTAAACTTTGAAAAATAGAGTTGCAAGGATTCGAAGCTGCTGAGACTCAAAGAGATCAATTAATTCTTGATTTGATGTCCTCTCATCTCATCTATCTTACCAAAAATATCTACAAGCTTCTCCCACACTTCATTAGGTGATGTCAATCCATCAAGATGGAAGAGGTCTCTTGAAATGCTCAAACACAAAAGACCATAGGCCTCATCCCTCCTGTTGTGCCATTTAATTTTCTCTGCAGCTGCATTGGGCTCTGCCTCAGTTGCCATAGTCACCCTATAGAGACCTTTCAATCTCAACAATATCTCCATCTCTACTTTCCATTCAAAGAAATTAAATGGAGTCAAGATGATCTTCTAAGATTGATCCATGGCTCAAAAATTGTTCCCTTCAGTCAGCAGAATATGCTCCCAGTCAAGATGTCGAACCTACAATAGAAATATGGAAGGAGATAAATCGATCTACAAAGGCTCCGATACCATGTGGAAATTGATCCCAAGTGATAGAACAATTACACTCACAAAATTTCTAATCAAACATGCAAAATTACCATCAAAGGAGACTGAAATTGGAGCATAACACTAATCTGTATTGAATAAGTGTACAATAGCCAACCTTGTAAAGTCATAGGATACTACAATATATAATTACATGATAGATTCAAATGAATAAGGATTCCATTCTAAATAGTCAAAATGTAGGCTTACGAAATCTAGTCAAATCCCCCATAGGTGCATAAAGCAGTTTCCAAATCTACTTAGAGTATCATGAATTGGAAAATTCAAGTAGGAAAGCTAATAAGGGATGGAAAGACAACTCGTACATTCTTTTATTAGGAGAAAAGGATGGAGGATGATGTGGGAAAAAAACAAGTCAACTACACCTAGTCTTGCTTTCCCTTTTGCCTTATTTCTCAATAAAACAGGCAGCTTTGCAGAAAAAGAAGATATGTGCTTTGGAGGATATGGAATAAAGTATACATGCTAAATATGGTTTCTAGGAGGTTTCCCAAGTGCTCCATGACTCAGTTTTAGCAAGTTTGACTTCTATGACATGTAGAAGACAACTTGCATAGAGTGGAATATAGGAAACTAGGAAAATAAGAAAAAAATGAATTAATTAATGTCTAAGGTAGGTAACTATGGGTTGAGTATTCTAACAAAAGTGGATACCTCACACTCAGTGGCTCATATCCTAATTGAGATTGACCTAAAATACAACTTGGTAGAGGTTATGGAAATAGGGATGGAAAGTTGATGTTATGTACATAATTACTTGGACTATGTATGAATACCTTTAAAATTGTGCAAGATTCCATATCTATGGGAATATATCCATTGAATGCATCATTAAATTTTATAAGGGGGAATAAAAAAGAAACAAGGAGCAAATAATTGGATTGAAGGATTGGAAGGAGGTACAATGACACTAATAGTTTGTAGGGAAAGCTTGAGATGAAAAAATTATTTAAACATGATGATAATATTAACATGGGTTAGAAATTTTTAGTTGGATTTTATAGATAATTAGACTATGGGTATGGATTTAGTATTTTTTTAATATGAAAATTTAGTTTTGGGTTTCATTTAATTTGAATTAATTTTTGGGGAAACATAAAAAATTACAAGTTAAATAAGGGAATGAGGAAAAAATGGAGAGCATAGATCAATACCTCTCCAATATATCCTTCTCTTCCAACTTAGAACCCATAAATGCACGAGCATTCTTCCTTCTCCTCGATGGAAGCTATCATGGAAGCTGGATAGGAAATGTAGAATGGAAGTCGTGGACCCGTTTGGGTTTTTTATTTTTATATCCAACATAATTCTTGTACATTATGTATTTCTATAACGCTCAAGCATTATAGAAATACACAACTCTCACACATTATGTATATTTATAATGCTCAAGAATTATAAAAATACATAACACTCAAGCATTTTGGTTTCCTATCCTACGTGTTAGATGACATGGAAAGCTTGGGATTGCCCATGCCTAGTTCAAATAAATGCTCGATCATTTTTTATTTACTAAAATTTTGTGAGTTTTGCGAAACTAATATTTCATCTAAAGGGTCCCTCAAATTTGTACAAAATACCTTGAGTGCTTTTGGGCTAAGCCATTCATGTTGACTTCTATCAATTTCTCATGGAAATAAAGGGGATTTTTTCCTAGGGTAAGGTATTTCCAACATGGATACCTATTTTGACCATGACTGGCATTGTTATTCTTTCCCATAAAACACGTGTCAAGATCATGTGTCAAGTTCATGGATTGACACAAAAACATGACCTAGGTACCCGTCCACACCCCAGGAATTTGAACGGCCCACAACACATAGATGAAGAAAAAGTAAAATGACTAAGGTAAGGATGACCTTCATTTGGAAAATGGCTTGTTGCAAGATTCCCAACAACGTCCCTGACCCAAAACGACTGAGTAAAAACATCACAACAAAGTCCCATAATCAAACAAAGGCAATTAAACAAGAAAAATATGTCTAACTGGATTGCTCTCATCTAAGAGCTTCAGAACCATCATTAATGGTAATGAAAATACATAACAAAAATTACTCAATAATGAACAAAGTTCCATAGGATGACTAAAGAGTATATCCTTTATCCAATAATTATCAAACATCAACATTCATACATTCCGATAAATAACATCAATCAATTCAATGCTCCCATTATATTTACATATTATATTTGTTTTAATCAACAAGACATAAAACCATTCTTTCATGTAGAGGATCAATTTCATCCTTTGGATCCCATTGGCTTGGTTTCCAATGTCCACCTAAGTATTTAACTAATTTAAGCAAGACCAAGTCACAACAATCGGTGGAACCTATGGCCTTTTATTCCCATGTCCATCTCAATAATAATTCATGCATTTAACTTTGTTCATACAAGACACAAAACAACATCCTTTGGATCCTATTGTACTTTCTTCCAATGCCCAATTAAGGCATAATTCATAGAACATACACACCATTCCTCATATTCCAAGCATATGCACTAGTACTCATCCAATCACATATTAAATTGTCAAATAAGTGAATTTCATAACACTATCATTCATACAAGGAAATACACACATTGCATTTTCATAATCCATAAATATTCATTTATATTTCGTAATTGTCAACAAGTCATGAACTTACGTGAGGATTTAAGGGTTTCGCACTGGCTTTGTGGTAGCCATGCTCTAGCCATATGTAGGTAGTCTTACTCATATATATTTTAGTGTAACTACACCCCCGAGTTGAGACTCATGCATTCACCACATACTTATCACCAACCTAAGTTATCTCAAGGTTTATCACTTGACACTTCACTAGAATTAAAAGAGGAAAAAAAGGTAGAAAGGTTTACAATGAAAGGATTAAGGATCTGGTTCAAGAACCTAGTTTTCTCACCAACCCAACCACATATGCCCACAATCACAATTGTTACTTCACTATGGATTTGTACATTAATTATATGTCCACTTGAGATGTTAATAGATCCAAAAAATTAGGTTATTAGCTAAACGATATGGTTGTGGTGCACTGCACCCAATCTCAGTGCATTGTATGCTCTGCAACCATCTTCAACCAAGTATTATACCTATGCACTATGCTTCTAGATGTCATGTTTAGTAGAGTGTATTTATATGTAATCTTAGACACAAGAGATTATTATCCTCATGTGCTTCTCCTATATATTTCCTTTGTATTTCACAACTACTCCCCAACAAAAGTTATTGTCTAATCCGCCTCATATATTAGTCGGAACGTTCTTCTCCTAATATGCATTTTTCTTCTCCAACGTACTCCCCACACTCCAATGATCTCGATCCTCCTTCACAAAGCTTGATTCTACAAACCTTGCATGGATCTATCAATCCACGTGAAACTTGTTAAAATTCCCACTAATCCCACTTATCCACATTTTTAACTCTTAAAATATGTTTACATGATTAATCAGGGAGATTAAGGCTTAATAAAAAGGTTAAAGGTCCATTCTTGATCTGCATGGTTAAACAAGGTGATAGACTTATCCATTAGGATATTAAAAACCTCCTCTCTCACTTTAATGGGTGAATACATGAGTCCTTGAAATTTAGAGTTAGGACTCAATCACGAACAACTCACACTTTTATATTAATATTTAAAATCATACAATGAGTTCTTCCATTAAGGCACCGATAAAATGTTTACAAAATTACATTTTAAAATGGGGTTAAATCTTGGGGGCGTTACTGGGTTACAACCAAGAGACCAAGGTGATAAATGCATACACTTAGAACCCATGAAGTATGGTCCATAATGGCATATCAAATATCGGGCTTCCTTAATCAAGAAAAGAAAAAAATATACTCTTGACGTGATGCAAAAGAATAGAGTTGACTTTGGATTCTAGGGGAACAATATTCTAATATCCATGCTTTAACAACTCCTAGGGGTAGACCAAATACTCAATATATTTTCAATCAAATATCTCTTTGGCAATAAAATGGATTTTCGTCTTGTCTCCTGAGTAGAAAGCTCCAATCAAAAGACTTCCTCTAGGAAGTTGACTAATCTTTGATGGTGATTCTGTGTTCTTATGGGTGGTTTGAGGGTGTTAACGAGGGTCTTAAATTCTCTAGTTTATGAAAAAATACCCTCTCTCATTGTTTTCATTTTTTAGAAATATTTCTTTAAAGGATTCCACTACTATCTCCAACGACACACCTATAACAAATGTGAATGCATTATTAAGTAGGAAAATGTGGGAAAAAGACTGGCATCAATAAATCTAGAAAACTGTTAGATTTTTGTGTTAGAATATGTAGATCAATCCATGGACCCCCTAATACTTGTGATCCATCCTGGGTTAATACATATTCCTTTTTTCTTGCAGTTTTACATCCATGGAAACCATATCCATAAGCCACAACTTTACACCGATTTATTCATTGTTTTCTATTTTGTGATGAGATAAAACAAATTAAGAAATTAAATTCATTTTAAATCACAAATTTAAAATGCGGGGACATCAAGTGAGGCCGACAATATTCAATTAGATAGCTGACCTAGGGATTTTACCCCATGACCTATACTTGCAATTCACAACACACAACCACTCAAGTTAACTAATCAAACTAAAATTTAAAATAAATCGTTTGGTTTGAGCCACATAAAGGGATCAAATTCAAGTCCTTTCATTTCACTATCCTATCGTCATGAAATTGGGACCCCCAACGATCACATTATTATCACTTTAGCCTGAGATCCATATCTCATCTTCTAGAATTTTGTGCTTGTCTATATAGTAATTTATTCTATGTAGACTAAGACGTACAACCTATAGAATATGTCTTGTTCAAGTAATGTCATGTGTTTTCAATACTTTTTATCTATCAAATCAATTAAGAAATTTTAATTTTTGATGTATCAGAGCCCTGCATACCTCACTTTCATATCTTAATTAGACTCTTTTCGTAATTCTTGTTTTTTTGAAAATTCATTTTTTAATTTTTTTCATTTCCAACAAGTTATTTAGTTCACAAATAATTATTTTTTGAATTGCATTAGATCATTTTACTTTCACTTTTATATATAAAATTTTCTCGAACGATTAGAAACAATGAATCTAAACAATCCCACTACCATTAGCATCATTCAAGTTCAAATTTTTACCACACATAGACACTCTTCATCACACTCACCTATACTAGACTTGTACACATTGGTTTGTAAATCTTAGCCTTGTCTCGTTCAAATGCACAAGCAAGATTACAAGCTAAACCTAATGTAAGTCCAAAAAAAAATTCACTTCACACCATAATCATTAGACTTAGATTTACCTTAAGGATACCCACTTGTGCTAGAGATGAGCTAGTCTAAAGTGAGAAAAGGAGCTACAAAGGTGACAATGGGCATCCTTCTTGAGTTGCAAAAAACTAACACTTTGGTACTTGGGACTTTACACTTTGTGGGTGCTAGATTTTGTTTTAATATTTTGGCATTGTTATTGAGGATAAAGTCTATTTCCCCAAGTTTATAATTCCTAGATTCACAACCTTTGATGAGCACAAATAAAAAATATAAAACATAAATAACCCATCTGGAAACTCTACCCTTGAATAGATTGTTGTTTGTAGAGGTGAG
>LPNX010984047.1:29893-90341 GCA_001517045.1 Pseudotsuga menziesii | reverse complement strand
CCCTACCACCCTATTATATTTTATTTTATTTCTAGATATTCTTTATGTTATCTGTCACTAGTTTTGTTTGGTATCTTTCTTTTTCTACTGCTACATGGATCCGAATCCTAGAGACACTATCGTTTCTCTTTGAACTTTATTTTAAATACTTCCTCCATACCTTTACAGCCTCATAATTTTTCAATACTCACAACCTTTCGCTCTGAAGATGTGCCTCTTCATTAAACATTATTCTGGATACTCATATCCATTCATAAGCATGTCTTTTCAAAAATAAAATGTCTATGTTATTATTAAAAACAAAATCTGTTTGTTATTCACGTCCTTAGTCGTTCATCCTTACTTGACTGTACAGTCTTTTAGTTAGGCTCTATGTTTAGCAGAATTACTAAGTATAGTAACCTGACCAAAAGATTGTATCGACATATCAATGACATTACCACCTTTTCTTGGCGTATCAACACATCGATCGATTGTATCAGAGACATTGCCACATTTTCTTTACGTATCAGCGTATCGATCGATTATATCGACGATATTGTGTAATTCATACGGACTGTATTGAATTCCTTATCCCTTTTCTTCAGATTTCAGGGCATGTGACCATTTTGGAGAAAAACTCTGAGTTGACCCGAACAATAGGAAACATTTGTTATCATAAATGTTTTCTAAACCTCTCCATTTGTTTTGGCACCCACTCATGAGTCACCTTCAATGGTGTCAATGAATTTCTTTCAGTCGTGCTGAAATAATATTTTCCCAACCTCTCTGATCGTTTCGACGATACTGGATGAGTTATGTTGACATGGAGGTTTCAACTGACCATTTTGCAGGGACTGGATGATTTACGTCAACATGGATGATTTAGCCAACCGTTTCAGAGAGACTTAGTCAATTTCCAAAATTGTAATAGTGTTCCATAATGATGTTAGATTGCAACAATGACTTTCTAATATCACCAAAACACCATCATGTGGTTTCCTAGCCTCATCACACATGCCACATCATCACTTCCTTTGACATTAATGAACTTCTTTGACATCGATGAAACTAACCTCAACATTCTCTCCCTTTGGAATTGATGGCAACAACTCCTTAATTTCCTCCCCCTTTGACATTAATGACAAAGGCTTACTTCTAACAACTCCCCCTGAGATTATACCTCTACTTAAACAACTGTTGTAAGGATATTAATCCTAATCTTTGTCTAAGATGCTCAAAAGCCTCCTTCGGTAGTGGCTTAGTAAAAATATCAACACTCTGTTCTTTTGTGTCAACATACTCTAGCTTAACAGTATTCTGGGATACTTGATCTTTTAGGAAGTGATACTTTATTGGTATATGCTTTGTCTTGGAGTGCATGATAGGATTTTTTGACATATTTATGACATTGGTATTATCACAATTTATTACTATTGGGTGCTCATACTTGACAAGGAAGTCTTCTAGTGTCTGCTTCATCCAAATGACTTGACCGCAACATGCCGCAACAAAAATGTATTCAGCTTCATCTGTGGAGAGTGAGATAGAGGATTTTTTTTTATTGACTAGGATACCAAACAATTTCCCAAGAAGAATGTTGCTCCCTTGGTGTTTTTCCAATCATCAACACTTCCAGCGCAATCCACATAACTAAATTATTTCAAGATGAAGTATTGACTTTTTGGGTACCACAGTCCTTGCTCCATAGTACCTTTCAAATATTTGAATATTCTATTTATTGTTTTTGCATGTGTTTCTTTGGGGCTTGATTGGAACCTAGAAACCAAACCTACAACTTGCATTACATCTAGTCTTGTAGTTGTCACATATAGTAGGATTCCTATCATGGACCTAGGTCGAGCGCCCTAAATGCAGATAAATTATTATCAACACACAGAGCATACGAGATTTATTGTCAACCCAAGAAAGTCTTTTATTTCAAAGGATAGATGCACAATTTATGCTTAAACACCAGATCATTGTAATTAAACACTTTACCCCTAAACAACCATGTTCATCCCTCAGAACCTATGTAATCCCCCCAATCTTCTAAATACTACAAATTCAAATTCTTTCTACCATGCATCAACAGGAAATGAAATCAGATTCAAATAACAATTGCAGACATAAAGAAAATCCTATTCATATCCCGAAATAAATGATTCATCTATTTAATCTAACCACTCTTGAAATTCATACTCATAAACTAATTGTAATCTGGAAATTCAATTGCAGCAAATTAAGTTCGGCTACCTTAAAGAATTGAATTGTAGAAATGGAGACAACAATTATAACAGTAAAACAAGTGCGGGGATTTGTGGGATGACAATCTGAACCATGAGATGAACAAAGCTGTGTACAGCTATTAAATAAATTGCATGAAGGAAACTCCCTATTCAGTCGACTGTTATCCTGTAGCAGTTGTCAATCTCAGGAAAATGTAATACTAAAAATTCACACATCCTACTGCTGCGCACACAAACAATATAATCAACAGAACATCACACAATTATAAATTCAGAAATCCTACCTTAACTCAGCAATCTCTGCAGAAGGCGGGCCCAGCCTTGACACAGAGATGCTGGATGAACAATGTACAGCTCCTTTAAATCAGCAGCAACTCTTTGTATTAAAAGAAAGGATGAGTACAGATTACCCCCATTGTCAATACAAGAATGAATTATATATTTTCCAACCCCCTGGGTCAAGACATCCTCTCACTTTTATACATACAAACTATAACAGCCGATCCTATTACAAAGGGCAGCCAAGAAGATCTTTGATCTTCAGGCGCCCTGAATAACACTGGTTGTTACAAGACGTGGCATGGTGCAAATATAGAAAATGAGAGAAAGCTATAGACTGGCCCAGAAGTGGCGATCTTCCCAGATCGCCATGATATTCGAACAGCTATACTAAAGATCCCCCGATCGTAGCACATTCTGTTACAGCCACTTTGTACGGCTCTGTCTGGAGGGTTGCATAGGAATCATGTGCCTTAATCGATGATTGAAGGATTGAGGAACTTCTTGAATCACGAACACCCCTTGTTCAAGACTTGTTCATCTCCGCTTACCTGTAGTCAACTCATCTCGCGCTATCTTCATAGATCACAATAAATTAGCACAATTTCGAGAGATAAATAGCCTTAATTGCCATAATCATAAGCATCAACAGGATAAAACAATAATTAGCCTTACCTTGGTAATTTAAGGCATAGAGTGAGGAAAACGGGGTCGTATTAGAATGCTGATTAGTGTAAAACAAGGGAAGAAAAGGTGATTAAAGATGGTTAAAAAGGGACCAATTGTGGACTCAACAATCTATACATGGTATGATCCACTTCCAAAGACTCATTGTACTTACTTAAATTACAACCTATGATCATGGGAGTACTAATAGGATTGGAATATTCCATCTTAAATATTTTAAGCATGTATTTAATGTACTTGGTTTGAGAGATAAAAATTCCTTTGTCTATTTGATAAAATTGTAATCCTAAGAAGAATGTTAGTTCACCCAACATTGAAATTTCATATTCCTTCTTCATTTAAGAAGCAAAGTTTACACTTAGTATTTGTAAATTGCTTCCAAATATGATGTCATCTAAATAAACAACAACAGTAGTCATATTTTCATCTTCAATTTTTAAGTAGAGATTACTTTCAGTGGCCCCTCTCTTAAACCCTTGTTTCTTTAAGTAGCTATCCAGCCTTGAAAACCACACCCTTGGATATTGTTTGAGGCCATAGGGTTCCCTTTTCAATTTACAAATGTAGTCTCTACTTTCTGAAAAGAGAAAACCTCTAGGTTGTTCAATATACACATCTTCTTCTAGTTTTCCATTCAGAAATGTAGACTTTCCATTTGATATACTTTAAAATTTTTATAGCATGAAAGTGTTAATTTTTTTTTGATTGCTTCAAGTCTTGCTACAGGGGCATAAGTTTCCTCAAAATCAATCACTTCCATCTAAGCATACCCTTTAAATACTAATATTGCTTTGTTCCTTATCACTTTTCCATCTTGATTGAACTTGTTCTTGAACACCCATTTGGTCCCTATAATATTTTTGTCTTTGGGTCTTGGGACAAGTTTCCATGTTTCATTTTTCTTAATCTAATCCAATTCTTCATTCATGGCCTTGATCCATTCATCATTCTTGCTAGATTTTGTAAAATTCTTAGGTTCCATTAATGAGAGTAGGGATTGTTCATTAAATAGTAGTTGTCTCCTTGTACTAACTCCAACATCTTTGTCACTGATGATCCGTGTCTCAGGATAATCTTTTTGTATTCTTCTAGATGGAGTTTTTGTATTAGGTCTTGGATAATATTCTTTACTTTCTAGTGTATATTGCTCCTCTAATTCTCGTCCTTCATCATGAATACTTTCATCCTTTTGCAGGTATTCGTTTTCTTCATCATTTGTACTTATATCTCCATCATGACTTCTTATCCTTCTTGGTTTCATGTCATTTATTCTTACATATGAAATTTCTACAATCTTGTGTAACCTTTTATTGTAACATCTATATTCCTTCTTGGTGGATGAATACCCTAAGAATATACCTTCATCCGTCCTTGAATCAAACTTTCCAAGATCATCCTCGTTCATTTTAATGTAGCACTTGCTGCCAAACACTCTGAAGTATTTGACCGAGTCTGGTCTTGCATACCATAGTTCTTAAGGAGTCTTGTCCTGATTCACCTAATTGATTTTTCTTCTGTTAAGTATATAGACAACTATGTATACTGCTTCTCTCCAATATGCATATGACAACTTTGCTTCATTAAGCATTGTTCTGGTAGCTTCTTGGATTATTCTATTCTTCCTTTCAACAACACCATTCTGCTGAGGATTCTTTGTAGCTGAAAATTGTCTTTTAATCCCATGTATTTCACAAAAATCATTGAACTTGTTTTAGGTAAACTTTCCCCCATTGTTTGGCCTAATATATTTGATTTTCTGATTTATCTCATTTACACCCATTGCTTTAAAGATTTTGAATTTTCAAAAGCTTTTGATTTTTCTTTGAGAAATGTTACCCAAGTCATCCTTGTATAGCCATCAATGAGAAGCATAAAATAGTATTCTCATTGCATAGTTTTAGTCCCTGTTGGTCCACAAAGATAAGTGCGAACTATTTCCAGAGGTTATTGTGAGCTCATATGTTCCTTTGATTTGAAAGTAGCTTTAGTTTTCTTCCCATGTTGAAAATGTCTATAAAGTGATTTTAGAGGTTTCACAATTTTAGGCAATTCTCTCACAACTTCCTTCTTACTTAAATTGATAATACTATATGTTGGAGTCATTATCCAACTTACACACTTTATTTGGTCAATTTTGGCCTAATTACCCACTATCCTAAGTTTATTGACTCAATTGGAATCATCATCAGCAAAACATGACATAAAAATGAGCACACCCATGCCCTCCTTCAACCAAGGAGGCGAACTAAGCCTTGTCCTTCAATTAAGGAGGCTAACTAGGTTTCCTCCTTCAATTAGGGAGCGATTCTAGGGTGATCTGAGTGTCATAAGTGCACCAAATAGTTAACTGAATGTTGTTTCACCTAGAAATTAGTTAAGCTGAGTTGTAAAGGTTCCTCCCTCATGTCATTGTCTATTTTGTGCTGATTTGGGTGAACTGGAGTGAGTTAATGCGCCTCCAACAACTTCCAATGACAAGTATCAGTGAAGTTCACTTCATTGGAGCTACTTGGAGTTAATGATGCACTACCAACTACTGATTGACATGCAGTGATATGTACTTGAGTTACATTCACTTAGATTCAGCCATTTATTGCACTCCGATTCAGTTAGGATTTAGTTAGAGTCAATCATGGCTAGATTAGTGGTTAACTAAGCGTGTTCAGTGTGTGGATACAGTCAGTTAAGATACACCCATCCATGCAATTTGAATGACCTCCATTGAATTCGAATTATCTTGGCATTCATGCTTCTGCATGACATTGTATTATTAATTTTATTCCATTATTGATTACACAGAGCTGCAACCTCCTATTGTAGTATAGTTATGTCCTTTCATGCCTAAATTGTCTTGAATCTCTTGTAATTGTGTGTTTTGTCTAAATATTGATGTGACAAAATTTAAAATGGTATTAGAGCCATGATGGGACGAAGCTCTTTCTTCATAAAAACATTATTTTTGACTAATCTAGCATGCAAAATTGAGCAAAAAGATAAAAATTTCCAATACTTCACAGTATTAATCTGTCACAGTGATCTAGGGACTAGAAGCACATTCTCATAAACATTTCAGATAATTAAGCATAAAATTGGCATAATGGTGCTGCAATTGGAGTAGCAGCTATGTATAATCAAAATGAAGAATGAATAATACAATACAATGATAATGCAAGATGCATGAATGCCAAGACAATTCAAATTCCCAAGGTGGTCGTTCAAATTGAATGAATGGGTGTAGCTTAACTGTATGTAAGCCACGGTAAACACACTAGTTAACCACCTGATCAAGTGCAAATTGAATCAATTGAGTCCTAACTAAAGTTGGAGTGCAATGGACGACTAATTCTAACTAAAAGTAGCTCAGACACATGTCACTGCATGCCAAACAACAAGTGGTAGCATATCATTAACTCTAATGAACCCTGATGAGGTTAACTAAAGTCAAATTGGCCATCGGAGGTGGTTGGAGGCACCCCTGTTGACTCCAGTTCATATATATTAATAAAAATAATCAATATAATGAATGGAGGTGCCTTCACCACTTTGCTTAACTGTTTGTAACCATCAGTTAGCAATTATGTGCATTTATGAAACTCAGATCACTCCTGGATTGCTCCTTGTTTGAAGGAGGAAGGCCAGTTAGCCTCCCTGAATGAAGGAGAAATCTTAGTTGGCCTCCTTGACTGAAGGTAGGCATGGGTGTGGTCATGATGATGTCATAGTGTGCTCATATGATGTCGATTAATTCAATAAAACTTAGGATAGTGGTTTAACAAGGCCAAATTGACCAAATTAAGTGTGCATGGTGGGTAAATGTCTCCAACACCCCCCCTTAAGCTATACTCAAGAGAAGTAGAAACATAAAGTGCATGAAATGCTAGGGCCATGACAACTAAGGCCATAGGTCACCCTATACAATAATGTAACTCAAACAATGCTCAAAAATAAATCTAAGTGAGGAAAAGAGGGAAAACCTAGTGGGACCCCCCCCCTCCCCCCCACCTCAAGATGAACACTAAAAGTAGTCTAATCACCCTAATGAACTCACCCCCAACAGTGAACGGAGGTAAGTGAAATTATTTTATGAAAATCTCTTGGTGAAGATGTCTGTAATATGCTCATCAGTCGGGCAGTATTGCAGAATGATGGTCCTATCATGCACTAATTCCTTGATATAGAGCATGTGTATCTCTACATGCTTGGTCCTCTTCTTGGTAATTGGATTTGTGGATATATTAATAGCACTTTGATTGTCACAAAAGGGGACAATGGAAAAATTACTACCAAGATCAAACTCTAAAAGAATTCCTTGCAACCAAACAGCTTGGATGCAAGCATTCACCGCTCCTCGGTACTCGGCCTCTACTAAAGACAATGCTATGGCGACCTTCTTTTTGCTGGACCAAAAAATGGGGCCACCACAAAAAATGAAGACATATATAGAAGTAGACTTCTAATCAATAGAATCACCCACCCAATAATGTGTAACCAACCAGGTCTAGCTCGTAGCCTACAGCATAGTGAATTCCATAGGTCCTGGTTCCCTAAATATACCAGAGGATCCTCTTGGCTATCTTCCAATGAATATCATGAGGCGGTTGCATGTATCTTGACACAAAATTCATGGCATAGTAGATATCAGGTTGAGAATGAGTCAAGTAGAGCAAGCTACCTATTAGCTGTCGATAAATAGTGCAGTCCATGGGAGGTGTGATTTTTCCTTCTTCAAGGCTGATCCCTAAAAGGAACGGGAATGGAGTAGCATTAAATTCAGCCATGTTAAACTTGAATAATAGGTCTGATATGTATTTGGACTGATTGAACACTATCCCATCAAAATTTTGCTCAATTTTGAGCCCCAAAAATTGCTTTAAGAGCCCCAAATCGCTCAATTCAAATGCAATGTGGAGAGTAGCTTTGATGACTCAAATATAAGCAACTACTACCTGTGATCAGAAAGTCATCAACATATAAAAAAATAATGATCAAATGACCATCAGACTACTGTATATACACATTTGGATCTGATATACACCTTTGGAAGTTTTGCGAGAGAAGGAAGGCATCCCTCTTGGAATACCACTCTCTTGGGGCCTGTTTTAACCCGTATAGTGACTTCTTTAGTTTGAAAACCAAAGATGGATCAGAAATGTATCCCTCGGGATGATTCATGTATATCTCCTCATGAATATCTCCATGTAGAAAAGCAGACTTAACATCCATATGATGCACTTCCCAGTGCTTAGATGCAAAAATTGCCAAAACTAGGTGGATGGAGTCCGTTTTTACAACTGGTGCAAAAGTATCATGGTAGTCCACACCTTGGACCTAGTAGAAACCTTTTGCTACCAGCCTTGCTTTATATTTGTAGGTGCTTCCATCAGCAGCAAACTTATTCCAAAACACCCACTTAGTTTGAAACCTGCATATTTTGATGAACATTTGAAACCCAGCATAAGGCCCTATCACCAGGAGTAGCGGTTAGTCCACTTGTTTTATATTCCCATAGGTGCGGCGGTTATACCATGTGGAGGTACCTGATACTACAACATCCCAACTCTGGTGTAGCTCTATGGAATTGAACTTGAAACCTCTTCTCTAATACCATATTAATCTATCACAATGATCTAGGGACTAAAAACACAGTCTCACAAAGATTTCAGACAATTAAGCATAAAATTGGCATAATGGTGTTGCAATTGGAGTAGAAGCTCTATATAATCAAAATGAATAATGAATAATACAATACAATGATCATGCAAGATGCATGAATTCCAAGACAATTAGAATTCCCAAGGAGGTCATTCTAATTGAATGAATGGGTGTAGCTTAATTGACTATAAGCCACAGTAAACACACTAGTTAACCAATTGATCAAGTGCAAATTGACTCAACTGAGTCCTAACTAAAGTTGGAGTGCAATGGATGACCAAGTCTAACTAAAAGTAGCTCAGACACATGTCACGACATGACAAATAACAAGTGGTAGCACATCATTAACTCCAATGAACCTTGATGAGGTTAACTAAAGTCAAACTGGCCATCATAGGTGGTTGGAGGCGCCCCTATTGACTCCAGTTCATAAATATTAATAAAAATAATCAATATAATGAATGGAGGCACCTTCACCACTCAACTTAACTAATTGTAACCATCAGTTAGCAATTATGTGCATTTATGACACTCAAATCACTCCCGGAGTGCTCCTTGTTTGAAGGAGGAAGCCTAGTTAGCCTCCCTAAATGAAGGAGAAGGCTTAGTTGTCCTCCTTGACTGAAGGTAGGCATGGGTGTGCTCATGATGATGTCATAGTGTGCTCATATGATGTCGATTAAGTTAATAAAACTTAGGATAGTGGTTTAACAAGGACAAATTGACCAAATTAAGTGTGCATGGTGGGTAAATGTATCCAACAACCAAAAGATGAAGGTTTACCACTTAATATCCCATGTAAAGGAATTGTTGATCAAGATTGCTTGATCAACTATGCTGGGTGTGATGAAAACCTAAAGTGTGCAAGATATTTGAACATACGGTTCCCTTTTTTTGTTGATTGTAGGTTTTTAGAGGTTCTTGATTGCATTTGCTACAACAGCTCCATGGATTCTACTCTGAATCCTCTCACTCCTTTCAATTACCACCAATGGAAGGAGGATATGGAGATTCAACTTCATTCAAAAGGGCTCTACCGGGTCACAATGAACATAGAAATAGAGCCTAATGATGATGTCGAGAAGATAAAATACGGCAATAATGTGGATGAGGCTTATGATTTCTTGTGTTTGTATATATCTCAAGCTCTTCTTTTCCACACCATGGGCTTGAAGGCTCCGAAGGAGATTTTGGATAAGCTCACTTCCTTGTTTGATAAACAAGATGATATATGAATCTATTAGCTTGAAAATGAGCTTATTTCCCTAAATCCAGACAACTACAAAACTATGAATGACTTTTTTCACAAAATTCAAGCACTTGGTGCTCCAGTTGAAGAAGTGCAAGGTTGGGAAGGATGATGATCAGCTCATCCTAGAATCCTCTCAAAAATTGGTTCAGAATATTCAGTTTTTGTTTCTACATTCCATACTGGGAAACTAACAATCCCAAATTGGAAAATTCCTTCTCTTGATGCCTTCATCTAGTCCCTCACAAACGAGCATGAAAAACTTGTGCAAATGGGGATCATCAGATCCTCAAAGGATCAAGATCTATTTTCTTCGGGGCCCAAATATTTGAAGGCTAAAGGAAATAATAAGAATCCAAAGGCTAAGTTTGATGCTCCAAATCCTAAAGAAAAGAACCAACAGCAAGAAGAGTCTTCCAGCTCAAAGAAACACAAGAACAAATGAAACCAAGGAAAAGAGAAAGTCAAGTGTTCCTATTGCGGGAAGGGATTCCACCTTGAAAATGCCTACATGAATAAAAATCTTGATGAGATGACTTCTCTCCTTGAGAGAAACAATATCAATCTTCTGGAGAGTGTTTGGAAGAGAGATAATCAAGATCAAGATACCTAGCAAGAAAGAGGACATGCTCTCATGGAAAGCAACTTGAAGCCCAAAGCTCTCCTCATAGACTCTGGAGCTTCAAATCACATGATGGAAAGAAAATATTCCTTCTCATCCTTGGACACTGACAAAATCATTTTCATCCACATGGGAGATGATTCTACCATCATTTCGAAAGGAAAATGTACTCTAAATATTGAACATGGCAGATTTTTTTATGTTCTATATGTACCCTCCTTGGCCTCCAACATTTTGAGTGTATGTAAAATGAATCATACCAGAGTGCCCAAGCTAGTCATTTTCAGCCCCGGTGATGTAGAAATTACTGAGATTGCATCTGGGAAACTTGTTGCAACAGGCTTAGCAAACCATCATGCTAAGGCCTATGAGTTTTCCCATTTTGTGGCGGATGCAAAGCCCATCGCTCTTCTGACTCATGGAAATGAGGTCAGTATACTATGGCATGAGAGATTTGGTCATTTAAACTTCAAGTACTTGTAACAAATTTAGAAAAATTCCATGGTTGAATTCTTTCTAGCCATCAAAACTTCCAAAGGAATTTGCAAAGGTTGTATTGTGGGCAAACACCCTGAGAACAAGTTTGATTGGGGAAATTCAAGATGTGAATCAAGTATCTTGGGGCTGATCCACTCTGAAATTAGTGGAACTATGCCCATGACATCCATGAATGGATCCTGGTATGTACTCACCTTCATCAATGATTTTTCTAGATACACTTGGGTTTTCTTCTTGAAGAAAAAATCTGAAGTTTTGGAAAAATTCATTGAGTTGAAAGCACTGGTTGAGAATTTATCTGGGAGAAAGATTAAATCTCTTAGATATGATAATGGAGGGGAATATATCATTTCTGAATTCCTGCAAATATTTTCAGACAGTGGGATCAAGATCCAAGACTCCATTCCCTACACTCCCCAGTAGAATGATGTAGTTGAGAGAAAGAATCAAGCCCTCAAGGAGATGACCACCTGCATGGTGCAAGCAAAAATGTTGGATGAAAATTTATGGGCTGAGGCCATGAATGTTTCTTCACACATTTAGAATAGAGTACCTCACTCTTCCATGAAAGGAAATACTCCTTTTGAATCCTATTTTGGACACAAGCAGGATGAGTCAAATTTCAAGGTTTTTGGGTCCATTGCATGGGCTTGAATTCCGCATGACAAGAGGAAAGCTTTGAAAAAGAAAAGTATTGAATGTTTTTTCATTGGATATATAGACAAATATAAGGGATTCAAGATTCTGAATATCAAAATCAAACAAATTTTCATTGAAAGAAGTGTCTGATTTGAAAAACCTCTCCAATAGGTAGAACTAGTTGAAGAAAAATATGTTGAAATTCCCCTCTGTTCTGTTGATAATTAGGATGATGAAAGTGGGAGTGAAGGCTCTAATTTTAAATAACTGATATATGTTATCAGTGAGAAAGATATATCAGGTTCAGAATCATATTCTTAAGTGCAAAAAAATCTCCCAACTTGGACAAAAAAGACACTCTCTTTCGCTGGGCCAAACATTGGAAATCCTATTGATCCAAGAAGAACCCAGTTTGATTTTCGAAGAGAAGGTATTGCTCTCTCTTGTCATGATTCATTTCTGTCTGAGAACTGTTATTTAATTATTGGTTCAGATCCTAATTCCTACTACCATGCTTGGAAACATTTGATATGACAAGATACTATGGACGAAGAGTTTAATTCTCTTCAAAAAAATGCTACTTGGGAGCTAGTTTCTCTTCCACCTGGGAGGAAATTAGTTCAATGCAAGTGGACATTTCAGAAATTTTTTTGTGTTGATGGAACAAAATAAAAATATAAGGCAAGGCTAGTTTCAAAATGGTTCTCCTAGGTCCAAGTAGTGGACTATCATGAGGCCTTTGCACAGGTGGCAAAGATGGAATCCATTAGATTGGTTTTGGCCATTGCCGTATCTAAGAACTGGGAGGTGCATCATATGGATGTCAAGAGTTCCTTTATACATGGATACCTGCCTGAGGAAATATACATGAATCAACATGAGGGATATATATAATATCCTTATTTGGTTTTCAAATTTATAAATCATTATATGGGTTGAAACAAGCCCCAAGATCATGGTATGCCAAGATGGATGCCTTTCTACTTTCAAAAAACTTTCAGAGATGAAAATATGATCCTAATGTGTATTTGCAACACTATTATGGTAATATTATTATCAAAGTATTATATGTTTATGATATTTTGATAGCAGAAAGCACACTTGCTTCGATTTCTTTCATAAAAGCTTCTCTTCATGATGCATTTGAGATGAGCAATTTGGGCCTGCTGAAATAGTTTTTGGGGCTCGAAATTGCACAAGACTTTGATGGGATAATGGTAAATAAGTATAAATATATTGCATAATTTTTAGTGAAGTTTAAAATGTCTGAATTCAAGGCTGCACCATTCCCTTTCCTCTCAGGAATCATCCTTGAGGAGGGAAAAACAACTTCACCCATGGATCCCACAATTTACCGCCAGCTGTTCAGAAGCTTGCTTTAATTAACACATTCACGGTATGATATTTTTTATGCTGTGAATGCTGTATCAAGATATATGCAGTAGAATCAAGAGCTCCATTGGAAGGCAGCCAAGAGGATCCTTTAGTACATTCATGGCACTAGATCCTACGACATTCACTATGCTGCAGATTCTGAGCTAGAGTTGGTCAGTTTTACTGATTCAGATTGGGCAGGGGATTCCATAGATCAAAAGTACATTTCTAGGTATGTATTTATGTTTGGTAGTGGCCTCATTTTATGGTCTATCAAAAAGTATTTTTCCATTGCATTGTCTTCAGCAGAGTCTGAGTACAGGGGAGCAGTGAATGCTTGCATCCAACATGTTTGGTTGCAAGGAATTCTTTCATAGTTTGCGATTGGTAGTGCTTTGTCCATAGTAATATTTTGTGACAATAAAAGTGCTATCAATATCTCCACAGATCTAGTTACCAGGAAGAGGACCAAACATGTTGAGATACACATGCACTACATCAGGGAGTTGGTGCATGACAAGACCATTGTTCTGCAATACTGCACTACAGATGAGTAGATTGTAGATATCTTCACCAAGAGCTTTACTGAGAAAAAATTCACTTACCTCTGTTCACTATTGGGGGTGAGTTCATCAGGTTGATCAGTTACTTCTTCAGTATTAAGCTTGAGGGTGGGGTTTTCCCTCTTTCCTCACTTAGCACTTTTTTGAGCATTTTAGAGTTACTTTATTGTATAGGGTGAACTATGGCCTTTGTTTCCAGGGCCCTAGCATTTCATGCATTTTTTTAATCCTCCTGATTATATCTTAAGAGGGGCTGTTGGAGTCATTATCCAACTTACACACTTTATTTGGTCAATTTTGGCCTAATTACCCACTACCCTAAGTTTATTGACTCAATTGGCATCATCATCAGTACACCATGACATCAACATGAGCACACCCACACCCTCCTTCAATTAGGGAGGCCAACTAAGCCTTCTCCTTCAATCAGTGAGGATAACTAGGCTTCCTCCCTCAATTAGGGAGGCTAACTAGGCTTCCTCCTTCAATCAGGGAGGCTAAATAGTATTCCTCCTTCAATCAGGGAGCAATTCTAGGGTGTTTTGAGCGTCATAAGTGCACCAAATAGTTAATTGAATGCTTTTTCACCTACAATTAGTTAATCTAAGTTGTAAAGGCACCTACCTCATGTAATTGTCTATTTTGGGATGATTTGGGTGAACTGGAATCAGTTAATGCACCTCCGACAACTTGTGATGACCAGTATTAGTGTAGTTCACTTCATCGTAGCTGTCTGGATTTAATGATGCGCTACCACCTACTGATTGACATGCAGTGACATGTACTTGAGTTACATTTAGTTAGACTCAGTCATTTATTGCACTCAAATTCAGTTAGGACTCAATTAGAGTAAATCATGGCTAGATTAGTGGTTAACTAAGTGTGCTATGTGTGGCTACAATCGGTTAAGCTACACCCATCCATGCAATTCGAATGATCTCCACTGAATTTGAATTGTCTTGTCATTCATGCTTCTGCATGACATTGTCTTATTTATTTTATTCCATTATTGATTATATAGAGCTATAACCTCCTATTGTAGTACTTTTATGTCATTTCATGCCTAAATTGTATTGAATCTCTTGTAAGTCTGTGCTTTGTCTCTTTATTGCTATGATAGAATTTAATACTATCAAAGTTTAAGTGTCCCATCCTTCTTTGCCATAACAAACTTTCATCAACCATACTCAAGTGGCATTGATTTTCATTTTCTAGGATGTATACATTGTTTGAATTTCTTACAACAATGCCAAAAATTCTTTCTTAGTCCTTTTTTCTGATTTCATATTTCTCAAAGTAAAAAATACAGATGTGCCCTTGGTCACATGTTTGAATTACATTGAGGAGATTAGGCTTAAGGTTTTCTACTAGCAACACATTTTCTTCTTTGATCTTACTATTGACAACAATTGTACCTTTGCCAATTATTTTGGAATAATTATTATCTCCAAATGTGACTCTACCCTTATTATCTTTTAATTTTATGAACCTGGTTGGATCACTTATCATATGTTTTGAAAACCCACTGTCTATATGCCATAGATCTTGTTTCTCTGTTGTGCATAGGGCAATCATGGATCTCTCGTTTTCTTCCTTTTTCTTCCAATCCTTATTTTGTTTTTTGTATTGAAACTTACTTGCAACAATATTCTTTGTAGGAGTAATCAGTTTACAATTTCTTGCCATATGTCCATAGTTATTACATTTGTAACACTCTAGGTCATATCTTTGGAGAAGTGTAAAGCTGTTATGATTTCTTCCTTTTGGTTTGTCACTAGGTGAATTCTTCTTGTATTCTCGAAACTTTATAAGGGCTCTGCAATTGAACGCTTTGTAACCAAATTTATTATAAGAATTTTTAGAATATATGAAACCCACTCATAACTTAGGATAATATAATTAATCATTATTTGATTAATTATTCACCCGCTAGCTTAATTAGTTGGCATCCACTTGCACCTTAAAGTCAATACATGCCATCTATATCCCAGGAATGATTTATTTCTGATTCTGGGTTGATCTGGACCACCTTTTTACCATCTATAATTAGTATACATATCTTTACAATAGATTCCACTTTATTATGCTTTATCCTACTTTTCTGTGGGTAAGGTAAAGCTAGTCAACTAGGAAATTGGGTCCCTTTGTTTCCAATCCATCCTTCATGAATTTCTATCCATTTTATAGGATTAGAATGATTTTTCCATATTCTTAACCACTCACTCATGTTTTTTCCAATTCGTGAGGTCCTTGACATATTTGGGAAGTGCTTTAGCCACCTATGGGGGTTTGCAATATTTTGGTAATTCATCCTTTTTCAGCTTTATGACTTGTCTCCATACAACTAGATTTTCCTATGAGGTATGTACTATTTATGTACACTATTATTCATAATTATTCAATGAAAGGATACACACCAATATTCATCTCTTCATTCATGTGTTTCAGTCTATTTTCTTCTCTCTAGTTTTCCTGTGTATGCTTGTGAGAATTCTTAGTAGAAAGATCTATTTCCTGTGCTTCTTCTTAGAATAATTTATCATAGAATTGATATATTATTTCTACATGGTATCATAGCATAAATTTTGATCAAGTTCTACAGAGTTGAGGAGCGCATCCAGTCTCCTATCCCTTTCTGAACAAGAGCTTGTCTAGCTTACAAGATTTTCTCCTACTTTGTTTTGCAGGTTGCAGAGAGTTTCTTCTTGAGCACATCAATTCATAAATATGGATTATAATTCATCAATAATTATTACTCCTTTAAACTACCATTAATTAAAATCCAAAATCTCCATTCTATTGCGCAGTAGAGGATTCTACAAATCAATTACTCTAGCTTTGGAGAATGAGCCCAATGCTGTGATTGAGAAAGCTAAATGGCACAAGGTTAGATGAAGCCTATGGATTTCTTTGCCTCTATATTTCACCCGATAAACTCTTTCATATATATGGTTTGACCACTCCAAACCAATAATGGACTCAAATAGACTCTCTCTTTGGAGTTCAAGATGAGCTACGAGTGCATCAATTGGATATTGAGTTATTCTCACTGAGTCCTAGTAATTTCGAATCTCTTGAGGGTTTATTCACCAAGTTAAAGTCACTTGTTCTAATTCTCAATAAATGTAGGATTTATAAAGAATATGATCAATTAATCCTTTCCATTCTTTCAAAATTGGGTCATGATTACTCAGTTTTTGTGTCTACTTTTCATGCTACTTCGTTTGTTGTTCCTAAGTGGAAAATGCCTTCTTTAAATCATTTTATTCATTCACTAACAAAGGAGAAAGATAAATTGATCCATATGGGTGTCCTTATTTATCCCAAGGTCAAGGATCATTCTCTCTTGGTTCAAGGAAAAAAGAATGTCAAATCCAAAGAAAAGCAAATTGTGAAGAAGCGAAAGAAAGAAATTGAAGATGAAGATTCTTATGAAGATTTAATGAATAAAGTTAAGAAGAAACGGAGAAAATACAAGTGTTATTATTGCAGAAAGGGTTTTCATTCAGAGAATAAGTGTTTCAAGAATAATATGAACATCATGTCTCAGATTCTTGAGAAGCACAAGATCGAAGTTCCAGAAGAACTAGAAAATCCTGTTGATTCCTCAAAACAATGTCAAACTGCACAGTTCCAAGGTAATATAACTTATGCTTTGAGTGATAGAGTTCTATCCTTTTATCATGTCTATTATATATATTTAGTCTCTGATATATCATAATCAGAAATATAAGATCCTTTCTTTGATGATCCTCCTCTCAGTCTACTATATTCATCTCCCAAAAATTGTGATTTTTCACTAGATATTGATTTGTCTTTGAGCAACTCTTCCTCACAAGATTATATATATATGATTTAGAATATTGTTTGCAGTATGATATGCATGTCATGACGCATATAATACCAACATCCATACCACCTACCATACCTTTGAATAATCCTAATACTATACAAATCCCAAGTTCACTAGTTGATTCCTCATTGGTCTCTTATGCACTGGTACTTATCTTACATGGTTTGAAGTATTTCCTAACTTTCAGTGGCTGGTTATCCATGAAATTAGTAATATTTGGACTGATATTAAACATGTTTGGATCTGTTCTAAACACTTTTGGTTCATATCTTATTCCCATCCACCATTCATATGTTTACACCTATCATTTTTCCCTAGTTGCTCATAGTTTTCCTAGTCTAGCCCTATATCCTCATGGAGTCACTGAATCCTTTGTATTTGCTATTCCATATGCTAATGTTTATGATATATAAGAGTTTTATCAGCCTCATATCATATCTGGAAATCTACTACATCATATTGGAATATTGACATGTGATTCACATTATAATTTTGCAGCTATTCAGGGAATTGAGTGTGAAATAAATTGTCTTAATTTTTGTACTCTTTGGGAAGGAGTATGTAGAGATATATTTTCCATTTCAGATTATGTTTGCATATAGGAGTTTGAAAGCAAAAAAAAAAGCATTCAGATAATGCTCCTACTTCATCAGATGATGAGATACAAGGAGTCTCTCCTCTTCCTTCTTCCAGGATCTAAACTCTAGCGCATGATCATGGAGTTCATGATTTCTTCAACACGTTTTCCATCCGGAAGTAGTTCATTGAGATCATTCAAGTGAATATAAGGATATGTTGAAGACATATTATTTCAAAACTTTGTGCCTTGTCCTTTCTTGAGGGAGGATTTTTCCCATGTGGTTTTGCCTCTTTCCTCACTTTTATGGACATAATAATTATTAAAGGGTGACCATAGCCTTGTTGTTGGGAACTATATGCATCCATATTTTTTTGACATACCATAATAAAGTAAGACTTATAGGGGGGTTTTAGAATATATTAAACCCACTCATAACTTAGGATAAAATAATTAATCATTATTTGATTAATTATTCACCCACTAGCTTAATTAGTTGGCATCCACTTGCACCTTATAGTCAAAACATGCCATCTATATCCCATGAATGCTTTATTTATGATTCTGGGTTGAGATTGTCATGTCCCCATGCCTCGACCGGCATAGAGGATGTGGTCCAACTTCACTAGCTCCGCGGCTAAGATCCCCATGAACATGTTAATTCACAAAATTGCTAAAACAAAATGCTTAAACATACACACATGAACATTTATCATGCACAGATGCAAACATCTATCAGGAATAGAAAAAACATCATACATTTAAGCAAGCATTCATTCAACATGTTTATCATTTTCATATCATTGACAGAGAATAAGATTGCAGAAGTAAAATGGGCAAGATCTCTTATCTTATGAATAATTCGATTCGCAACCAGGTACGTCGCTGCAATGTTCCACCCAACCATAGGCCAGCGTGCTCCTTAATCTCTCAGCAGTGCTGCCACCCCTGAGCTGGGCATGATTGTCCAAGGAATAAGGGAACTAGCAAGCTTACACATAGCCATGGATATACAAAACACAGCCAAGCCAACACAGTTGGGTTTATCAGGCCATTAAGGAGCTGGAGAAGGCAAATTGCTAAGCTGGTGAGCTCATTACAGAGCCAAGAACACCTACACCAGAACTAGCCTGACCTCTAAGACACCCAAACACACCCAAAAAAAGGAATCAGTCCCTTCTCTGCTACACAGTCCCTCAAGCCCTGCATTCCCTTCCAGTGCTATTTAGGGGTGATGGAGAAGAAGGCCAACCCTCTAGCTCTTTCTGTGTGGTTTCCAGCCACCAGGTTTATCAAGCAAATATAAGCCAACATCCCTGCTCCTCCCACAGTCTGAAGACCAACCATTGCACTCAAGCAATTAATCTAGCTATCACAGCTTAAACAGGGAAAACGAATTCAACAATCTGCAACAGCCTCAAGGCGTATAAAGAACACGATTCATAGCATGGGGAAAACAATAGTCCTGAAGCTTATCAGTGAGCACAACTCATAGCAGGGAAAAACATCCCAAATAGTCTGTGTGTACGATCAATAGTCTATGAGACAGCTAAAAATGGGAATGGCCCTTCACAGCCAGTCGTGGATGAAAAAGCACGGCACTCAGCTCACTGCATCAGCTGAAAAACTAGGAAAAATCCTGTGCGTGAGGAACAATCTGACCCTGTGAGGAATGAACAACAATGGAGGTCCTGCGTGAGGAAAAGCAGCTCCATTTTTGTTTGTGGGTGAACAGACAACAAGTAGGACGTGAAATTTTAGTGCGTGGGTGTTCAACAACTCGTGGAGAGAAGAAGAAAATCTGCGTGTGTGTGAAATAGTCATTTTTTTCCTTTCCATTCAGAATTTAACTATGGGTGGAGTGTGCATGGAGGCATGGACTGACAGTCCTGCCACCCCACTCCCAAAACAATTAACTGCCATAACTTCCCTCAGCTACCAGCATAAATTATTAATTGAAGGTGGTTGGAATAAAACAAAGGAAGATGACACATGGGTTTTTCCCCTTTTTGGCCCAAGATTGACAATTTCCCTCACCTCCTTATCCTTGGGAAAATCATGCCCCTTTCGATTTAGTTGCCACGATCATAGTTGGTCAGGTTCATTTAATTAATTATAGATGCATATTTACATGATGACCAACATAATATATGCCGCATGCCTCGACTTACCGTCGGTGACAAATTAAATCCAAAACGTAGCATAACCGATCAATGGTGGGGCCTTGGCCTTTAGCTCTGCACCATGATCATTACAATATATACATCATATACATCTAATGTAGCGGGGTCAAAACCGGGACATTACATTCCCCTCCCCCTTCAATAGCACTGTCCTCAGTGCTTTACAAAATTGAACAAAAATGCTACACTGGTATCACCTTAGTGTTCCGCAGAATTGAACAAAAATGGATGTGCCAATCGCATGGCATCCTTCAGCTCCCATGTAGCCTCTTCAGGTTCGAAGTGCTCCCATTGCACCTTTACCTGCCCTATGGCTCGGTTCCGGAGCATTGTGACCTTCCTGTTGAGGATGCGCATTGGCTCGATTCAGAATTCTCCCTCAGGTTCCACCTAAATCACATCCCAATTTATCACATGGTTAGGATCATGTACATATCTTTTAAGCAAAGAAACATGAAAAACATTATGAGCCCTAGTGCTAGCAGGAAATGCAAGTCTATATGCAACTAGCCCTATCCTTTCAAGCACTTCAAACGGCCCACAATATCTAGGTGACAACTTGGCACAACTTCCAAGCTTCAAGGAAATCTTCCTTGCTCTCACTCTGAGGTAAACATGATCCCCAACACTGAACTCCCTATTCACCCTATGCTTATTTGCATAGCTTTTCTGCCTGTCCTGTGCTGCTTTTAGCTTCTGCCTAATCTTTACGACCTCTTGCTCCATTTCCTTGAGAAATTTCGGTCCAAGCACAATCCTGTTCACTGGATTATCCCAAGTCACTGGTGTCCTACACCTTCTTCCATACAAAGCTTCATACGGACTCATCCCCAAGGATGCTTGATGTCCATTGTTATAAGCAAACTCTACCAAGTGTAAGTAATCTTCCCACTTGGTTGGTTTGTCCATTACGTACATGCGAAGCATGTCTTCAAGCACCTGATTAACTCTCTCGGTCTACCCATCCATCTAAGGATGGTATGCAGTGCTGAAGTTTAGCTTTGTACCCAAATCTGCAAACAACCCATTCCAAAAGTTGGAAGTGAACTTGACATCTCGGTCAGAGACTATTGCCTTAGGGAATCCATGCAATTTGAAAATATCCTTCATGAAGATGTTTGCAATGTCACCGGCCTCATACGTAGACTTAACTGGTATAAAATGTGTTGCCTTAGTCAACTTGTCTACCACAACCATGATAGAATCATGTTGTCTCCAAGTCATTGGCAATCCTATAATAAAATCCATGGAAATAACTTCCCATTTCCATTCTGGAACTGGAAAAGGCTGCAACAAACCTGTTGGATGTTGATGCTAAACCTTTACCTATTGACATTTCATACACCTTGAAATGTATTCAGCTATGTCCTTTTTCATTCCTGGCCAAAAGTACTGCTTTCTAGCTGTAGCAATTGTCTTCTGATATCCTGGGTGACCAGAATACGGAGCTTGATGGATCTCATCCATAACAACTCTCCTCAAATCTGCTACATCTGGAATATAAATTCTGCCTTTATAAGTGAGAAGTCCATCTTCTTCCAATTTATATCCCTCATACCTCCTCTCCATGCTTTGCTGCTGCAACTTGTCTTTTACTTGCTCATACAATTTATCTCCGGCAACATGATTAGAAATCTGCTGCCTCAAATCTGGTTGGCAAATACTAAGAGATGCCACATGCATTTCTTGCATTTTCCTGCTGAGTGCATCAGCTACCTTATTCTCCTTTCCTTTTATGTGCTTGATTTCAAAATCAAACTCACATAAAAATTCCAGCCATCTTGCTTGCCTAGCATTCAGAGTAGGCTGATCAAATAGATGCTTCAGACCACAATGGTCTGTCCTGAGCTCAAATCTCCTACCCATCAAGTAATGTCTCCACATCTTGAGAGCATGTACTATGGAAGCAAGCTCTAGATCATGAGTGGCATAGTTCTTCTCATGCTCCTTCAGCTTTCTTGACTCGTAACATATCACGTGGTTGTATTGCATAAGGACTCCTCCAAGCCCTTGTCTGCATGCATCGGTACACACCACAAAATCTTTCTCTGGATTTGCAACCTTCAATACTGGTGTACTGGTGAGAAGACTCTTCAACCGCTGGAAGCTTTCTTCACACCTCGACGTCCATTCGAACTTCATCCCCTTCTTCTGTAAAAAAGTGATTGCATGTGCAACTTTGGAGAATCCCTCAATGAATCTCCTATAGTATCCTGCAAGTCCCATGAAAGATCTTACATCTGTCACATTTCTTGGAGTAGGCCAATTCATAATGGCTTCAATCTTTTCAGGGTCCACAGATATACTCTCCTCTGAGATAATGTGACCCAAATACTGAATTCTATCTCTATAGAAGTCACACTTGCTCAGTTTTGCATACAACTGATGCTCCCTGAGCAAACTCAATGTCAATCTCAGATGCTCTTCATGTTATTCCTCATTCTTAGAATAAACAAGAATGTCATCAAGGAAAACAAGAACAAACTTGTCCAAATACTTACTGAAGACACTATTCATAAGGCACATAAATGTAGCTGGTGCATTTGTGAGACCAAATGGTGACACTACAAACTCATAATGCCCATACCTTGTCCTGAAGGCTGTCTTATGAATGTCTTCATCCTTGATCCTTACCTAATGGTAACCAGACCTCAAGTCAATCTTGGAAAATACCTTTGCTCCTCTCATTTGATCAAAGAGGTCATCAATCCTAGGCAAAGGGTATTTATTCTTCACCGTAACCTTGTTCAACTGTCTATAATCGATACATAATCTGAGTGTACCATCTTTCTTCTTTACAAACAACACTGGTGCTCCCCAAGGAGACACACTCGGTTGGATATACTTCTTTTCCAACAACTCTTGCAGTTGCATCTTCAATTCTAGCATCTCCGGTGTACTCATCCTGTAGGGTGCCTTGGACACTGGTGCTACTCCCGGCACAAGTTCAATTGTGAATTCAATGTCCCTCTTTGGAGGAAGCCCTGGAATCTCATCAGGAAACACATCCCTGAATTCCTGTAACACCTGATAGTCCTCCAACCTAGGAGTTTCATCTCTTGTTTCCTCCAAAACCTGAGCTGCATACAACTGGTAACCCTTCCTACAGAACTTCTTTAACTGCATTGCTGAAACCTGCCGTACTGAAATCACCTTTGGAATGCCTTTCACAACTACTAGTTTTCCTTCTTCATTCATGCATTCAAAAGTCTTATTGTAGCAATCAAGCTTCACCCTGTGAGATTCTAACCAATCCATTCCAATGAGAACATCATAGGAACCAAGCGGTAGAACATTCAGATCAACACAAGTGACCAATCCATTCATGACCAATGGGCATTTCTCTACCACTTCACTAACTTTTCTCTTAGTTCCAGTGGCTAGCTGAACTAACCAAGACTTCCTATGCTTTACTTTCTTAAAAGCACAAATCTCCACTACTCTAGGAGTAATGTAACTGTGCGTAGAACCAGGGTCAATCAAAATAGGAACAGATTGCTCAACAATATTACCTGCTACTTCAACCACAGCTGACTGGTGATCTGCCTGGTGGTCCTCCAGTGCTGCATAAATCCTAGGGATTGCCCTTGCTACTTGACCCACTGTTTCTGGTTCTTGAAGGTTATAAGCTGGCCTTGCACTCTCATTCTCGAGTGGAAAATTCCTACGCATGTGGGGTCCACCACATTTCCAACATTGAAGTGGCCCTCTATTTTGTTGTGGATTCTTAGGCTTTTCTCCTGTCACTCCAACTGGTTTACTCGCAGCTTGGGATGGTTGCTTCTGCTGATTCCTGAAAATAGAAGGTTTGAAACCTTTCTTTCTTTGGTCAAACTTCTCGTTCTTCTTGTCCTTCCATGCCTTATGGTAATCTGGTTTACCCTTACTTTGCTCATAGCAATACTTAGCCTTCCTTATCCCTTCTTCAAGGGTTCGAGGTTCATAAAACTCAATTCTATCTTTGTAAGACTGAGGTAACCCACTCAAAAAACGTTGGATCTTCACTTTTTCATCTCTGATGTATCGGACATACCTCAATAGCTCCAAAAACTTATTAGCATACTCTTCCATGGTCTGCTATCCCAATCTCAACTCATGGAATTCCTTAATCTTGTCATCATAATACCTGTCAGATAGGTATTTCTGCTTAAAATACTTCTTGAACTGCTTCCACTTAAGTCTCCTTTCACTGATCCTCTTTACTTGCTTGAAGTGTTCCCACCAAATGGATGCTCTTCCATTTAGATTGAATATGGCAAATCTTGCCTTCATGTTTCTTGAATAATCATGCACTTGAAAGTACTTCTTTATCCCAAGAAGCCAAGCTTTAGCCTCTTGTCCAGTCTTTACCTCACCATCAAACGTAGGAGGTTTAGCTTTCTTAAATTCATCACGAGAGTGATCCCTATGGTGTCTCTTTATTTTCCTTTTATGAGAAGAATAACTTGAATCCCCGCTGGATTCTTCAGAATCAGATGATCCACTAGAAGTCCTTCTCCTTCTTCTGGTACCGCTCTTACTGCCTTCTGGTCTTGCTGTACCTTGTCCAGAGTCTATCTTTCTCTGCAAGTCTGTCAAACTCTGCAACATAGCAGCATTCAACTGATGCTACTCTTCCTGGGATTTAATTAAGCTTCTCATAGTGGCGGAAACATATGACGGTGTCTCTTGGAGTCTCCTTCCATTAGAATCAATGTCATCATTTCTATTACGGACATTTTCTCCCATGGCATCTTCTACTCGCTCATAAGAATCCCGAGCATCATACCCATCATGGATTCTCATACTGAACCACCCCTTACTTGTCAAACTGCACTACCTGGAATACTTCTCTTGAAAGTGACTATGATTCTATAGACGTGTTAATAACACAATTGTTAGATACATACCTTGATACAAATCAACATTACTTACCTTTTCCGGGAATAACCATAAAATAACAATTTGCCCAAACACACAAAATTTTCTTCATCCAAGAACGTCTGTCTGAGGGGGACGATGGGGGTCAATGGGGCTTGCCCCCTTGTGGCTTTTTTTTCTTTTTTCTTTTTTGTAAAACATTAATTTCACGCAATTTGGTGCATTAGATCGCTGCCAATTTCTCTTTCTTAATCCCTGAAAATTCACTAAAAAACAGCTGAAAAACCCCTCTGAAAACAGTTGGAATTGGTCGAGAAATCTCATGGAAAAACCCAGAATTTTCCTTTCCTTCTCATCGGCTGTCGGATGTCTTTCCACATCGGCCAGCAAATGCCTTTGGCTTCCGCAATGACAGACGCTCCTTCACTTTCCTCCCCCAATCGGCGCACTTTCTCTTGCGGCGTCGGCAGTCTTTTTGATCGGCCGGCAAATGCCTTCGGCTTCCGCAACGGCAGATGCAAACCTTAACTTCTTCCGATTTGGCATTTATGGAGAACAATTTTAACGTCGGACGTCGGTGGAATTCTTACATTGGAAGCCAAATGACTTTGGCTTCCGTAACGGCGGCTCACCAAGGTCCGAATCCTTCCGACGCCCGCTCTTACTTGGAGAAAATTTCAACTTCGGGCGTCGGGGGCCTTTCTGGTCGAAGCTTTAGCGATTTCATTTCCGCAATGGTGGACTGACGGACCACTTTCCTTCTCGACTGGCGGAAGTTCACTTTGCAAATTCTTCCACAACGGCGGACGGAAGATCACTCCCGCCTCCGATTTCCCAACACTTAGACAAATTTTCAAAATTTGTCTTTCTTCGACCGCGTCAGTTGTCTACGGTCTTTCACGTCGGATGCAGAATCGCTTCATTGTCTGCAATGGCAGATGGGAAAAGGTTAAACCTTCCGCTACAGCGGAAGTCAATTCTGCCAATCCTTCCGACTGTTCAAACACTTAGGTGATTTTTGAAACTTGCCGCTACTCTGCTGAACAGAGAAGGTAATTCTACCTTCTGTCACTACATCTTCTTGGTCCATAGAGGCCCATTGCTGCAACCTAGAGCTCTGATACCATTTTGTCACATCCCCATGCCCCGACCGGCATAGAGGACGCGGTCCAACTTCACTAGCTCCACGGCTAAGAGCCCCATGAACATGTTAATTCACAAAATTGCTAAAACAGAATGCTTAAACATACACACATGAACATTTATCATGCACAGATGCAAACATCTATCAGGCACAGCGGAAACATCATACATTTAAGCAAGCATTCATTCAATATGTTCATCATTTTCATATCATTGACAGAGAATAAGATTGCAGAAGTAAAATGGGCAAGATCTCTTATCTTATGAGGAATTCGATCCGCAACTAGCTACGTCGTTGCAACGTTCCACCCAACCATAGGCCAGCATGCTCCTTAATCTCTCAGCAGTGCTGCCACCCCCCGAGCTGGGCATGATTCTCCAAGGAATAAGGGAACTAGCAGGCTTACACATAGCCAGGGATATACAAAACACAGCCAAGCCAACACAGTTGGGTTTATCAGGCCATTAAGGAGCTGGAGAAGGCAAATTGCTAAGCTGGTGAGCTCATTACAGAGCCAAGAACACCTACACCAGAACTAGCCTGAACTCTAAGACACCCAAACACACCCAACACAAGGAATCAGTCCCTTCTCTGCTACACAGTCCCTCAGGCCCTACATTCCCTTCCAGTGCTATTCAAGGGTGATGGAGAAGAAGGCCAGCCCTCTAGCTCTTTCTGTGTGGTTTTCAGCCACCAGGTTTATCAAGCAAATATAAGCCAACATCCCTGCTCCTCCCATAGTTCGAAGACCAACCATTGCACTCAGGAAATTAATCTAGCTGTCACAGCTTAAACAGGGAAAACGAATTCAACAGTCTACAACAGCCTCAAGGCATATAAATAACACGGTTCATAGCGTGGGGAAAACAATAGTCCTGAAGCTTATCAGTGAGCACAAATCATAGCAGGGAAAAATGTCCCAAATAGTCTGTGCATGCGATCAATAGTCTGTGAGAAAGCCAAAAATGGGAATGGCCCTTCACAGCCAGTCGTGGATGAAAAAGCACGGCTCTCAGCTCACTGCATCAGCTGAAAAACCAGGAAAAATCCTGTGCGTGAGGAACAATCCGACCCTGTGAGGAATGAACAACAATGGAGGTCCTGCATGAGGAAAAGAAGCTCCGTTTTTGTCTGTGGGTGAACAGACAACAAGGAGGACGTGAAATTTTAGTGCGTGGGTGTTCAGCAACTCGTGGAGAGAAGAAGAAAATCCGCGTGTGTGTGTGATAGTCATTTTTTTCCTTTCCATTCAAAATTCAACTATGGGTGGAGTGTACGTGGAGGCATGGACTGACAGTCCTGCCACCCGACTCCCAAAACAATTAACTGCCATAACTTCCCTCAGCTACCAGCATAAATTATTAATTGGAGGTGGTTGGAATAAAACAAAGGAAGATGACACATGGGTTTTTCCCCTTTTTGGCCCAAGATTGACAATTTCCCTCACCTCCTTATCCTTGGGAAAATCATGCCCCTTTCGATTTAGTTTCCGCGATCGTAGCTGGTCAGGTTCATTTAATTAATTATAGATGCATATTTACATGATGACCAACATAATATATGCCGCATGCCCCGACTTACCGTCGGTGACAAATTAAATCCAAAACGTAGCATAACCGATCAATGGTGGGGCCTTGGCCTTTAGCTCTGCACCATGATCATTACAATATATACATCATATACATCTAATGTAGTGGGGTCAAAACCGGGACATTACAGATATTGACCACCTTTTGGCCATCCAGAATTAGTATATAGATCTTTACAACAGATTCTACTTTATCCTGCTTTTGGATGGATAAGGTAAAGCTAATCAACTAGGAAACTGGGTCCCTTTGTTGCCAACCCATCCTTCATGATTTTATCTCCATTTTCTAGGATCGGCATGATTTTTCCATATCCTTGACAACTCACTCATTCTTTTTCCAATTCATGTGGTCCTTGATAGATTTGGGAAGTGCTTTAGCCACCTATGTGGGTTTGCAATATTTTTGTAAGTCAGCCTTTTTGAGCTTTATGACTTGTCTCCTTACAACTTGATTTTCCTATGAGTGATGTACTATTTATGTACACTATTATTCATCATTATTCGATGAAAGGATACACACCAATATTCATCTCTTCATTCATGTGATTCAATCTCTTTATTCTCTGTAGTTTTCTTGTGTATGCTTGTGAGAATTCTTAGCAGCAAGATCTATTTCCTGTGCTTCTTCTTAGAATAATTTCTCATAGCATTGATCTATTATTTCTATAAGTGTAATAGTGACCCAAAAAGATATGTCGATATCTATTTTTCAGTGGTCTTTTGGACACTTCATTTGTTCTGTTTTTGTCATAAAGGGATGGACCATATTTCTTGCTTTCTTCCTTTTTTCACGGGACATTTTAGTACATCAACATAGATTATTTTATTTCCACCTTGGTCAGTGAAAGAGGAATATTCTGGCTTCTTTGCTTTCTCATATCCTAGACTAGATTTATCACCTGATGATATTTGGCTACTTAAGATATCATCTAAGACCTTTGAGTTGTTCTCAAATGTTGATTTGATATCTTCTTGATCAAGCCTTTTCCTAAGCTGCATGATCTCTTCTTCAACCCTTTTAAAATCTTGTATTCTTATTTTGGGCTGCAAATTTAGGTCCTCTTCAATATTTTTGGCCTCAAGGAGTTGAGTTTCCAACTCGCTAATGACATGGTTTGCTATCTGTTCTTTCTCCTGCATTTTTCAAGTTCTTCAAGAGCACTAATGAGTTTAGATATTAAGTCTACTATAACTTCCTCATCTGATTCAACATTATGAGCTTGAGTATCAATTCCCATGAATAGAATTTATGTTTCTTCATCTCCACTTGTACCTTCATCTTCACTATCTTCCATTGTGTAAAGAATTTTCTTTCTATTTCCCTTTTTACCCTTTTTGAACTTCTTTGAGACTTATCTCTTATCAATATCATCTTGTTTAGAGTAAGGACATTTTGAAGCAAAGTGTATGATTCTTCCACAACTAAAACACTTTAGGGGTAGCTTTCCTTTGTATTTTCCAGTACCTCTTTCAAGTTTTTTAATAAAGAGGGCTTATTCATCATCTGAAATATTTGAATGGTTTTTGGATGGATTTTTAGACTTCTTTGAATGTTTTATGGATTTAAAGTCTACCTCTTTTCTTGAAGGATCATTGTGCCCTGTTCTCATCTCATACGCAATGAGAATCCCATGTAGTTCATTTACTGTCACAATATCAAGATCATTTCGTTCTTCTAAAGTGGACACCTTTGAGTCATACTTCATTGGAAATGTTCTCAGTACCTTATAAACTACTTCTCTTTCCTTTACTGTTGCTCCAAGGCCTCTAATAGCATTTACAACTTCATATACTCTTAGAGGGTATTCTCCAATGTTTTCTTCTTCTTTCATTTTTAGGCGCTCAAAATGCCCTCTATATGTCTGAAGCTTGGATTCTTTGACCTTGGATGCCCCTTCATAGATAATCTTTAACTTATCCCAAGCTTGCTTGGCAGTTTTGCATTGCATGACTTTTACAAATACCGTGTTTGTCAATCCACTCAGGATGGTATTTAATGATTTTGCATTACCCTCATATTGGCCTAGCTCCACATTGTCTATAGGTAGGTTGTCATCTATATTTTTATATTCTTTTTCAGTTGCTGCCCAAACCTTCCATACAAGGGACATCAAATGGAACTTCATTCTCACACTCCAATATGCATAATTTTCCCATGTGAATAGTGGTGGTGTGTTGGTGGCTAACCCTTCTTGTTGATCCATAGTGGTTTCTATTTAGGATCTTCTTTCTAGTGGTTAAACTGTAATGAAGGAACCCACTCTGATACCAATTGTTGGAATATTGGACAATATTCAGAGGGGGGGTGAATTAGTACTGATAACTTTTAACAATTTAAACCACCTTTAATTTATTCATTAACACATAAGATAAAAATGAACACACAGAACACAAATTTATCGTGGAAGTCCAATTGGGTAAACCACCAATACTTCCTATTACTGCAAAATTGTATTTACAAATAGTTTCTTTCTGCTACTATAGACAAGGATGGTACTACACCCTATTTACCAGCAACTGCTGGAAGGAGGCTATGATCCCTTGGTTTTATCGGCTTCTACTAAAAGGATGCTACTACACCCTATTTACTAGCTATTGTTGGGTGGAGGCTACGACCCCCTAACAAGCCTGTTTCTTTCCCTAGTAGCGCCCTACCACCCTGTTATATTTTATTTGATTTCCATATCTTCTTTATTTTATCTGTCATTGGTTTTCTTTGGTCTTTGTTTGCTGCTACTGCTGCATGGATATGGATCCCAAAGACACTTTTTTTCTCTTTGAACTTCAGTTTAAATACTTCCTCCATACCTTTACAACCTCATACTTTTTCAATACTCACAACCTTTCGCTATGAATATGTGCCTCTTCATTAAAAGTTATTCTCGACACTCATATCCATTCATAAAAATGCCTTTTCAAAAATAATATGTCTATGTTATCATTAAAAACAAACTATGTTTTTTATTCATGTCCTTAGCCATTCATCCTTACTTGAATGTACAGTATTTTAGTTAGGTTCTATGTTTAGCATAACTACTAAGTCTAGTAACCCGACTAAAATATTGTATCGATGTATCAACGACATTGTCACCTTTTCTCTCTGTATCGGCGTATCGGTCAATTGTATCAACGATATTTTCTAAGTCATATCGACTGTATCGGATTCCTTATCCCTCTTCTTTCGATTTCGGGGCATGCGACCATTTCAGCGAAAAAATATGATTTGAACTGAACACTCTACAACCTTTGTTATCAACAATGTTTTCTCAACGTCTCCGATCATTTCGGCACCCACTCTCGAGTCACCTCCAATAGTGTTAGGGGATTTCTTTTAGTTGTGTCGAAACAATATTTTCCCAACCTCTCTGACCATTTTGGTGATATTAGATGAGTTACATCGACATGGATGATTCAGCTGATCATTTCAGAGCGACTAGATGAGTTACGTCCACATAGATGATTCAGCCTACCATTTCTGAGAGACTTAGTCAATTTCCAAAATTGTCATAGTGTTCCAGAATGATTTTAGATTGCAAAAATGAATTCCTAATAGCACCAGACAACCATCATGTGGTTTCCTAGCCTCATCACACATGCCACATCATCACTTCCTTTGACATTAATGAACTTCTTTGACATCAATGACAACCATAATCAACAACCACATCATAACTTCCTTTGATATTAATGAACTTCTTTGACATCAATGACAACTAAAATCAACAATTATAAGGTCGTAAGTCCACATCGTGGATACCTTAATGTTTATACAGAGTCAGATCCTCATTAAAACACTATAGGATAACCAATGCACTGTTGGGAAAACTCAGAGGTTGTATCCACAACTTAAAGAAACCAGTGAAGTTATAATTCATTCTCGTAAGAACATCACAATGGAAGCTAGTCAGTTTAAATACAAAACATCATGGTTATATGAATACAGATCTTACAAAAACATAATGGATATTACACAGTCATATTCCAACATTTCCTTTTATTCACACACACACACACACACACACACACACACACACACACACACACATATTACAAAGTGCTTGTAAGACCATTGTTGATGGCTTCCACTATAAAATCTAAATACCAGTGTTATAAACCGTATGGGAATAAGACCCATCAAGGGAACCCAAACCCTACCAGGGTATAAACTAAATTATTATATTACATTACAGTGCCATGGTATGGATAAAGAACCAACACAAACCCAAAAATGGTTTTATAAAAAACATTTGCGAAATCAAAACCGAAAAAAACCATTTATCTTTTTAACCCTCACGACTAGAAATGGAGTCCTCAAAGCCTCTACCCAGCATGATTTGCAACCACAATTTGGTTGGTTCAGGTTCAGGTCAAAATATTTAAAAATATTTAAAAGAAAAATATAATTTTAAACTAGCATAGAGTGCCTTACCTGGGTGTTTGGAAATGTGAGCCTAGGAGGAGTTGACCCTTTCACCTCCCTCTATAGTGTCAAAACTTGCAAATGAACCATTTACAATAAGTCATCATTACATTGTATTTTTATTTAAAACCCGGTATTAAACTTAAGGAGGTTTGAAACCTTACCTCGAAATTTGGCAACAAGGGCCAGGGGTTAGCTCGTCCGAATACCCTTATCCCTCCATAGTCTACATTCATCGAGAATCATATCAGTAAAAGAAGAACTGGAACTATCCTTTACAGCCTAATAAATTGCATAATGAAAATATCCATTTAATGCTTAATTGTTGGAGTAGAATGTTCATATGTTTGAACACATCGACAAGCTTGTTGGAGCTCTGGTGTGGTTGGAAAATCATCAAGGAAGACTGTGAAGCACATGTTACCTCAGAAAGAACTAGAAAACGCCATTAACCCTATGAAAACCAAGTCAAAACAACACAAAGTATAGATCAGCCTTTGACCAACCTTTGACAAACAACAAAATTAAATGCGAGCTCAGACAGAGTAAAGTAATTTACAAAACCCTATGAAACTTTCACTATCACACCATCCAGGTGTAAGGAAGAGATGTAATCTCGTGCTTCCTTGTGGGCCTAGATGTGCCAACTCAAAACCAGGACGTGTTTGAATGTCAACTGGAAGTACCATTTATTGCATGGTCGAATCATTTCTAAAACCAAATTAATGCAAATCCAAACTATAGATATCATTGAATTTCCAACTATATGACTTATTCCTTGGAGCATAGAAAATATAATATTAAAAAAAACCATATAACATGACAAATCAACGTTGCATCAAACACCACACCATGTATTATATATTCATATGCTAGGACCTTCGTGGAGATAAAACTATGGTATATAATTCCATCATAGGTTATGCAAAGGTCCACACCCCTTTCCACTATAACCATATATATATATATATATATATATATATATATGCATAATACAAGATCCTCGAATCGATGCATTTTACCTTAGTGCTAGGTTAGGATACAATGTTCCTTAAATTTGTAAATAAAAAAAATTTGTGTGGTTAATAAAACTATTAGGATCTAAGGTTCATCTAAAATTAACTTCAACATTGTGTAAACTTAATAAAAAAGATACTTGTATTCATGTTCTGGATTTCTCTTGTAGGTTAATACATGGTATTCTATTTTCTTATGTTGATATTTGTGTCCTTTATTTGTATAATGATGTTTCTTGTATATTTATGTCGTTTATTGTTTAATGATGTTTTTGGTGCTATTCAGATTCTACTTAATTCCTACTTGTTTATAATGGATGTTTTGACTTAACATGTGACCTAGCCTTGTTTGAGCTAAAATGTTGTGATTAACTTACCTCTACACCTAAAGGCAAGAGAGTGGTCGATGGATTTACCTAATGACTCAACAAAAACGTATGAAGGACTCCTATGACTTGGGATTACTTAGTTCATTATAAACTAAGGCATGAGAAATGCTTTGTTCGCAGGTACTAAGAACCAAGCCTATGTCGAGTGTATGGTTTTTAAAGGAGTAATTCGACCCAACATTAAAGGTTTGAGCTTTAAAAATAAAACAACCCAAGGCTTATGTATGCTTAGAGGAAGACATAAATAAATATAAGGAGGAAAATGACTATAGGGAGTGGTAAGTTGATTTAAACATTAGTGGATGTGGTTTCAACATTAATGTAATCCATGTGAAGGAATCATGTCACCCTCCATGTTGGCTCAGGCATAAAACAATTTTCCCTAAATTTTCAAACCCTATTTTGCATGTGAAAAATGGTGGAGGGGAGTGAGCTCCCTATTGGAGTTTTCTTGGAAAGGCGTGGTCAGTGGGGTAGAGGAGTTTATAGAGTCTCCATTCATTGTGTAGGTATGTATTTCTCAATGTAGATTAAATTTGTTTGTTCTATTTTATTTTGAAATGTTTTACTAATCCCTTTCTTGACTTTTTTGGCAGGAAGGTACAACGTTGAAACATGCTTACGACCGAGGGAAAGGGAGACCATCAAACCAAACTTGGTAAGCCCATTTTTAGGTTTCCTTTCCCTCTAGTTTGTCGTTCTTCATTTTTGAAGGGATTTGAGGATGTGTTGTTTGTGGTTTTAATGGATTTCCATTCAGAGTTACAAGGATTCATTTGGTAGTCTCTCAGTTTTTCCATACTAAATGTAAGGGTTTTGTAAATGAGATGGTGCTCCGGAACTTCGTGGAGTTTAGTGATCTATGATACTATTCATGCATTTGATGAATTTGTAAATTTATTTTGACTATGGGTGGAAATCCTATCTAAAACCCCATTTTCAGAATGCAAGTTTGTTCAATCGCTTTCTTTTAAATTCTCTTTAATGATTTAATGTTTTTACTGGGTGAATGGTGAAGTATTTTGTACGATTTTAGCTGTTGCATTTTCAAGTTTTTCAATGTATCCTGTGCAATCTCATTTACTAAAATTTTTGGGGATATGGTGATTGGTTCTTATCTTTATGTTTTTAGGGAAATTATATTGGAAGATGTAGTTGAATTGGTTTTACAGAAACTCTTTATCTCAAATTTGTTATTCTAAATTTATCTTGGCAAAGCGTGCTGGCGAGTAATGTATTTTTTTTTATGGTGGACAAGTTTTGCATTAGCATTTCCATTTCCAGCAATGGAACTAGGAAAATTTTGTTTGTATTTACTGTTGGAGTGGAAGATCTTTCGTTTGTTTTGCTTCTCTATAGAAGCAGGAGAAACTCCCTAACTCTCTTCTCTTTTTAAATATTTAATGTCGCATTAATGAATTTATAAGCCAACGCTGGAAGAGTGGCCACTCCTTGAAATGGATGGTTAGAAAAAAGCTCTATGGTTTTCGAAACCCCGTGCCTGTGTGTTTTCATTTTACTGGGTTCAACATTGGTAGAGGGGATATCATGATATCCTAGTTTAACTTATATGGATGGTTATGTATTTTATTTATTTCTTTTTAAAGTTTAAAATGGATTTTAGCCAGAGCGATGTGTAGTTTATGGAGTCATGTTTGTCAATTTTGGAAGTTTTAATAGCATAGATTTGGGCTCCAAGAATTTCGACCTGTCGTGAATAGGGTAATTTTTAAGGATTCAAATATTATACATAAGTATAGTATTCTAGGCGATTGTTCTCAATTGAAAAAACATGTTTATAGATAGGTAGGCGAATATTAAATATGAAACATAAAATTAACATTGAAATGTATAAAGTTTGGTGAATATTATGATAAAAAAACATATTTTATGTAAATATAGGCAATATTAGACACCAAATGGAGAATTTATTTTTTGAAAAAAACCCAAAAAATATCCAATTGGCGAAATTTAGCCACTAAAAATACCCTGGTCATGAATGACATAGGGTTCTCTATTGTGCTTATGGTTGGCATGTAAATGTTTGTTTAAATGATAGTTTATTTATTGGCTAAATTTGTAAACATTGTGTGGATGATTTTTAATAAATTCTAGTGTTTATTCTAGATTTATAAAACCGAGCTCCAACATGAGATTGCTTTGCTGGAGTGATATTCGTTATGGAAAAGACTTTGTCCTATATTTGAAATTCTTAAATAGTTATTTGATTTAACAACTATGTGTGATCTATGATTTCTATGTGTGAGGATTTTGTGTGAAATCAACCCTATTCATGATGTTTTGGAAATGATTTATCACAATATTTATAAGGGGTTAATCCTAGATTCTAGCTTGAACCCTAAGACATTTGTAAAATATTTGGAAATAAATTATCAGAATCCTTATAAGATATTAATCCTAGATTCTATACTAAACCATAAAACATTTAAAAAAATTTATTCAAGTTTATGAAGGATGATTTACAGCTTTCAATACAAATTTTGATAACTGAAATCTCAGCCTGTAAACATATTCAGAAGCATAAATAAAATATGATATAGGGTAAACCTCTTACCTGCAGTTGCGTAGCTTGTAATAGCTCTATCAACCTGAACTCTTACACACAAAATTAATAGGAAATACTATGTTTCTAACCTATGGAATGGAAAACCGCATGACCTTAGAACTGCCATGTTACTCCCAACCTAGAATTGCAACCTTTCCTAGTTCTTAATCTGACCCCCCTAAGCTAACTCCAACATGCAAGAGAAAACTAGAACTCCTAAGGATGAGGATTCTGGTATTTTGAAGTTAGGCTCTGTATTCTCTAAGTGATGGGTTTGGAAATTCTCTCCAATCTCATCCATAAATAATGATCAAATCCCATTCCCTCTCTTAGCTCTTGATTTTAAAGATATTATTTGGAAAAGGGGGAGTTGGTTATCTTCAGTTAAATCAAGATTTTAATATTTTCTTGAAAATAACTCTTAGTTTGATTTTTATGTAATATATATTAATTTTTGATAACTATGAACTTTCTAATAGTTCCTACTTGAGTTTAGAAAAAAATTCTTATTTATATATTTAGTTTATAAATAATATATATAAACTTTTACTTAGTAACTTTTATTATCTTTATTGTCTTTTCTCTCTCTCTCTCTCTCTCTATCTCTCTCTCACACACACACACACACACACACATATTATTCTCATAAATGTATGTAGACCTTGTAATACCCTGGTTTTAACCCCACTTGCATTAAAGTACATAGGATACATATGTTGTAAATAATCTTGGTGCGGAGCTAAAGGCCAAGGCCCCACCATAGATTTGGTTATGTTGTGTTTCTGATTAGGAATGGTCACCGATGGTATATCGGGACATGCGGCATATATTTAATTGTGGCATCATGTAAACATGCATTTTAATTAAATAACCCAACTAGCTATGTTCGTAGCAACTAAATTGAGAAGGGGCATGATTCCAAAGGATAAGGAAAGGGGGATGTGGAACATTGAGTCACGGGGGGAAAGCTATGTGTCACCACCACCCTTGGTTATTCCTTTTTGTTAGTTGAGGTAGTGATTGGTTGGCAGGAAGACCACTACCATGCCTACGCTTGCTCTCCTCTCCATGATGTAGGGACCGTTCTTCCCACTCCCTCAGATCATGGCTGTTTGTCTTCCTCATGCAGGGCGGGGATAAAATGTTTTACCATCCATTGTGTTGGGGGTTCCCCTCCCATCTATAGCGCTAATTTTTGGTCTGTAGTTCTGTTCTTTCCATCAACATAGAGAACCAACTTCTTCCTCCATGCATTGGTACTATGTATTGTTTTCATCCATCATAGTGGATCCTGAGTGGGAGTTATTGGGATTTTTCCCACTGATTGATGGGTGCAGTTTTCCCCATGCATTGTTTACTGAGTTACTTTTACAATGTGGCATTGGTAGAAGATTGTGGTGATCTTTCCTATGAATCCATGTTGAGCTGCGAATGTTGGCCGTGTCTTTATACCCATTTTCTGGTCTGTGTAAGTCTCACAGTGATGGTATTGAAGATTGGTTTATTGTGGGTTCATGTGAATGTGTTAACTACTATTTTCCATGATGGATTGACTGTGTTTTTCCCTGTAAACGCTTGAATAGCTGCTTGGCTGCTTGCATGTAATGGATTTGTCCTCGGACTATTTTGGGTTGGTGAATGAGGGCCTGAGGTGCTTGATAAACCTGGTGGGTTGAGAACCACGTAGATAGAGCTACTGAGTTGGATTTCTTCTCCACAACCCCTGAAGAGCATTGGAGGGAAGATCAGGGTCTGAGGGACTGCGTTGCAGAGAAGGGATTGACTTCCTTTTGTTGGGTGTGTGTGGGTGTTATAGAATCTAGGCTGGTTCTAGTGTTGGTGTCTACAGCTCTTCAGTGAGCTCACCAGCTTAGCATTAGCCTTTCCTAGCTCCTGGATGGCGTGATAAACCCAACTTTGTTGGCTTGGTTGATCTATTGTTTGCCTGATAAACCCAAATTTGTTGGCTTGGCTGAACTGTGTACCCTTGTGGTGTTGTTATCCTTGGTTATGTGTAATCCTGTTAGTTCCTTATTCCTTGGGAAGTCATGCCTAGCTCGGGGGTGGCAGCATTGCTGAGAGGTTTAAGAGCATGCGAGCCTATGGTTGGGTGGAATGTTGCAGCAACGTAGCTGGTTGTGGAACAAGCTCTTTATAAGATAAGTATTCTTGCCTAACTTGTATCTGCAATTATAATAACCATTGATGAACGATGTTATACATGTTAAATGCTGATTTGTATATGCATGAGTGTTGATCGATATGTTTTGCTTCCATTGTGTATATGAAAGATTATGCTTGTAATATGTTTATGTCTTTAAGTTTCATGCCTTCAGCATTATATTTATGCATGTTCATGTTCATGGGGCTAGATGCCCGGATGATTTGGCGTATAGTAGCATCCTCATCGCCGGTCGGATGGTCGGGGATGTTACAGTGTGGTATCAGAGCTCTGGCTGCAACATGGGCCTGAACGGTCCATAACAGATCAGATAGCAAAAGCATGATTACCTTCTACCCAACCACAACTAGAAAATTATGACAGAAAAACCTCAACTTCAAAATATTCTAAGGGACAGAACTATGAGCCCATCGGATCACTTAGTGGGAAGGCCACCTGACAGATAGTTGACTCGAAGGTCGATGCGGCAGAGAAAAGACGTTTTGGTAGTGGAAATTTTTTTGGAAAAATTTCCCTAAGTGACGAAATCATCGGCCATCAGAAGATGTTATTGGTTCATGTACCCACCGTTGCAGAAGCCTAGAGCACTAATCTTCCACTGAGGAAGATTTCTGACTCCCGATGCTGATGTAGCTCACCGGTTGGAAAATGCTAGTGGCGGAAGGAATTAGTTGAATGGCTTGCTACTGTGGGGACTAAAACGCTGATGCAACAGTTGCTAGTGGTTCCGGCCGTCGACAGAAGGGGGAAAGTTTCAAAAATTTTGTTTAAGTGTTGAAATCATCGACGAAGACTAGTTGATCGAGCACCCACCATTGTGGATGGCTAGACCACTATTCCTCCTATGAGTAGACCCTCCAACAATCGATGGTGCAAAAATTCAGAAATTTTCTAAGGGTTGAATTCATCGGCTATCGGATAATGATAGTGGATGACATCGTCGATGTCTAGTGCATTCAAGCACCGATGCCACAACTTTTAGAGGCTCCAACCGCTGACGAAGTCAAGAGCTGTGGAAGAATTAGTTGGATCGTGGTTCGTCGTTGCAGAAGCCAAAGGGACTAATCGTCCGATGCTCAGGGCACTCGAATTCTGACACAACATGGAGAGTCCATGCCATCGCCATTAATGTTTGGAATGTTAACTGATTATGCACCGATATGATGAAGGGAATTAGATGAGCAACTCACCGATATGGCGGAAGAACTTGGAAAATTCAGCCGCCGAAATTCCAAAGAGTTAGTGGGGAAGAAAACCAATTGGAGGGGAAAATTTGAGGAGTTAAGCATCGAAGATCTGTTGGTGATCAGATCACCGATCAGAATCCTAGTCGGGTTGCAGCAGAGATCATAGTAAGACTTCTTTCCATCAGTGCGGCTGCTCAAGCAACTATGCGCCCGATGAATAGTTGGTCTTCTCGCCAATACAAATCGGGGGTTTGGTTGTTTCATCGCCGAGACGCCGAAAGGAGAAAAAGCAACAGACCACTAATGATTTAGTTGTTTTGATCCCTGCAATGTCGAAGAATTAGTTGATAAGAGGTCTGATTGGGCCTAGGATGATTTAAGTTTTTGTTTTAGGGGCATTTCTCAGTGAATTTTTGGGTATTTTTCAACTGTGTTTCAGTCAATTTTCAGCAAATTCAGTGAACTGTCCATGGTCACAGGGCTGAAAAAGGAATAAAGAAAATTCTATGTTTTAGCATAATTGTTGTTTTGTAAATTTCCCAAAGAAAAAGGTAAGTAGTTTGATTTATATTAATACTATGCATCTAACAATTTGCTACTAACACATTGTAGAACTATAGATAACTTCCAAGAGAAGTACTCCAGAAAGAATAGTGTAGTAAAGAAGAAGGTGGTTCAGTCATGAGAACCCATGATGGGTATGATGCTCAAGATTCTTACGAGTGAGTAGAAGATGCCATGGGAGAAAACGTCCGCAATAGAAATGATGACATAGAATCTAATGGAAGGAGATTCTAGGGGACACCTTCCGAGGTTGCAGCCACCATGAGAAGCTTGGTTAAATCCCAGGAAGAGTAGCATCAGTTGAATGTTGCCATATTGGAAAGTTTGAAAGAATTGTAGAAAAAGATAGATTATGGACGAGGTACATCAAGACCAGAAGGTAGTAAGAGCAGCACTAGGAGAAGGAGAAGGACTTCCAGTGGATCGTCTGACTCTGAAGAATCTAGTGGAGATACAAGTTCATCTTCTCATAAAAGGAAAAGAAGAATACACCTTAGGGATCCCTCTCGAGATGAGTTTAGGAAAGATAAACCTCCTACATTTGATGGTGAGATAAAGATAGGACAAGAAGCTGAGGCTTGGATTCTTGGGATAAAGAAGTACTTTTGGGTGTAGGATTATTCAGGAAACATGAAGGCACGCGTTTCCATATTCAATCTGAATGGAAGGGCATCCATTTGGTGGGAACACTTCAAGTAGGTAAATAAGATCAGTGAAAGGAAACTGAAGTGGAAATAGTTCAAGAAGTATTTCAGGCAGAAATACCTTTCTAACAGGTATTATGATGACAATATCAAGGAGTTCCATGAGTTGAGATTGGGACAGCAAACCATGGATGAATATGCAAACAAATTCTTGGAATTATTGAGGTATGTCTGATACATCAGAGATGAAAAAGTGAAGATCCAACGGTTTCTAAGTGGATTGCCTCAAGATTACAAAGATAGAATTGAGTTCTATGAACTGAGAACTCTCTAGGAAGCAATAAGAAAAGCTAAGTATTGGTATGAGAAAAGTAAAGGTAAACCTGATTACCATAAGGCATGGAAGGACAAGAAGAATGAAAATTTTGACTAAAGAAAGAAAGGTTTCAAAACTTCTAGATTCAGGAATCAGCAGAAGCAACCATCTCAAGCTATGAGTGATCCAGTTGGAGTGACAGGTGGAAAGCCTAAAGAGCCACATCCGAATAAAGTTCCACTCAAATGTTGGAAATGTGGAGGACCCCACATGCACAAAAATTTTCCACTCGAGAATGAGAGTGCAAGACCAGCTTACAACATTCAAGAAGTAGAAACAGTGGGTCAAGTAGCAAGGGAAGTCCCTAGAATTTATGCAGCACTGAAGGACCACCAGGCAGATCACCATTCAACTGTGGTTGAAGTAGTAGGTAAGATTGTTGAGCAATCTGTTTCTATTTTGATTGACTCTAGTTCTACTCACAATTACATTACTCCTAGAGTAGTGGAGATTTGTGCTTTTAAGAAAATAAAGCATAGGAAGTCTTGGTTAGTTTAGCTAGCCACTAGAACTAAGAAAAAGGTCAGTGAAGTGGTAGAGAAATGTCCATTGGTCATGAATGGACTGGTTACTTATGTAGATCTGAATGTTCTACCACTTGGTTCCTATGATGTTCTCATTGGAATGGATTGGTTAGAAGCTCACAGGATGAAGCTTGACTGTTACAATAAGAATTTTGAATGCATGAATGAAGAAGGGAACCTAGTAGTTGTGAAAGGTATTCCAAAGGTGATTTCAGTACGACAGGTTTCAGCAACGCAGATAAAGAAGTTATGCAGGAAAGGTTTCCAGTTGTATGCAGCTCATATTCTGAAACCAATAGGGGATGAATCTCCTAGGTTGGAGGACTATCAGGTGTTATAGGAATTCAAGGATGTGTTTCCTGATGAGATTCCAGGGCTTCCTCCAAAGAAAGACATTGATTTCACCATTGAACTTGTGCCATGAGCAGCACCTGTGTCCAAGACACCCTACAAGATGAGTGCACCGGAGATGCTAGAGTTGAAGATGAAACTGCAAGAGCTGTTGGAAAAGAAGTATATCCAATCGAGTGTGTCTCCTTGGGGAGCACCATTTCTGTTTGTAAAGAAGAAAGATGGTACACTCAGGTTATGTATTGATTACAAGCAGTTGAACAAAGTTATTGTGAAGAATAAATTCCTTTGCCTAGGATTGATGACCTCTTTGACCAAATGAGAGGAGCAAAGGTATTTTCCAAGATTGACTTGATGTCTAGTTAATACCATCAGGTGAGAATCAAGGATGAAGACATTCATAAGACAACCTTCAGTACAAGGTATGGACATTATGAGTTTGTAGTGGTACCATTTGGCCTCACAAATGCGCCAGCTACATTTATGTGCCTTATGAACAGTGTCTTCAGTAAGTATTTGGATAGGTTTGTTCTTGTTTTCCTTGATGACATTCTTGTTTACTCTAAGAATGAGGAAGAACATGAAGAGCATTTTAGATTGACATTGAAATTACTCAGGGAGCACTAGCTGTATGCAAAACTGAGCAAGTGTGACTTCTATAGAGATAGAATTCAGTATTTGGGTCACATTATCTCAGAGGAGGGTATATCTATGGACCCTGAAAATATTGAAGCCATTATGAATTGGCCTACTCCAAGAAATGTGACAAATGTAAGATCTTTTATGGGACTTGCAAGATACTATAGGAGATTCATTGAGGGATTTTCCAAAGTTGCACATGCCATCACTTATTTGCAAAAGAAGGGGATGAAGTTTGAATGGACATCAAGGTGTGAAGAAAGCTTCCAGCAGTTGAAGAATATTCTCACCAGTGCACCCATATTGAAAGTTGCAGATCTGGAGAAAAATTATGTGGTGTGTACCGATGCATGCGGATAAGGGCTTGGAGGAGTCCTTATGCAAGACAACCACGTGATATGTTATGAGTCAAGAAAGCTAAAGGATCATGAGAAAAACTATGCAATTCATGATCTGGAGCTTGCAGCCATAGTACATGCCCTCAAGATGTGGAGGCATTACTTGATGGGTAGAAGATTTGAGCTCAGAACAGACCATTGTGGTATGAAATATTTATTTGATCAGCCTACTTTGAATGCTAGGCAAGCAAGATGGCTGGAATTTTTATGTGAGTTTGATTTCGAAATCAAGCACATAAAAGGGAAAGAAAACAAGGTAGCTAATTCACTCAGCAAGAAGGTACAAGAAATGCATGTGGCATCTCTTATTATTTTCCAATCATATTTGAAGCAGCAGATTGTTAATCATGTTGCCGGAGATGAATTGTATGAGTAGGTAAAGGGCAAAGTGCAACAACAAGGTCTCGAGAAGAGGTATGAGGGATATAAATTGGAAGAAGATGGACTTCTCACTTTTAAAGGCATAATTTATATTCTGAATGTAGCAGATTTGAGGAGAATTGTTATGGATGAAATCCATCAAGCTCTGTATTCTAGTCACCCAGGATATCATAAGACAATTGCTACAGCTAGAAAGCAGTACTTTTGGATAGGTATGAAAAAGGACATGGCTGAATACATTTCAAGGTGCATGAAATGTCAACAGGTAAAGGTTGAGCATCAACATATAGCAGGTTTGTTGCAGCCTATGCCAATTCCTGAATAGAAATGGGAAGTTATTTCCATGGATTTTATTACAGGATTGCCAATGACTTGGAGACAACATGATTCCATCATGGTTGTGGTAGACAAGTTGACTAAGGCAGCACATTTTATACCAGTGAAGTCTACATGCACAAGACTGATGACATTGCAAATATTTTCATGAAGGAGATTTTCAAATTGCATGGATTGCCGAGGGAAATAATTTCTGACAGAGATGTCAAGTTTACTTCCAATTTTTGGAAGGGATTGTTTGCAGATTTGGGTACAAAGTTAAACTTTAGCACTGCATACCATCCTCAGATAGATGGGCAGATAGAAAGAGTGAATCAGGTGCTTGAAGATATGCTTCGCATGTATGTGATGGACAAACCAACCAAGTGGGAAGATTACTTACACTTGGTAGAGTTTGCTTACAACAATGGACAACAAGCATCCTTGGGGATGAGCCCATATGAAGCTTTGTATGGAAGATAGTGCAGGACACCAGTTACTTGGGACAACCTAGTGAACTGAGTTGTGCTTGGACTAGAATTTCTCAAAGAAATGGAGCAAGAAGTTGTAAAGATTAGGCAGAATCTAAAAGCAACACAGGAAAGACAGAAAGGCTATGCAGATAAGCATAGGATGAACAGAGAGTTCAGTGTTGGGGATCATGTTTACCTCAAAGTGAGGGCAAAGAAAATTTCCTTGAATCTTGGAAGTTGTGCCAAGTTGTCACCTAGATATTGTGGGCCATTTGAAGTGCTTGAAAGAATAGGGCCTATTGCATATAGACTTGCATTGCCTGCTAATACTAGAGCTCATAATGTTTTTCATGTTTCTTTGCTTAATAAATATGTACATGATCCTAACCATGTGTAAATTGGGATGTGATTCAGGTGGAACCCGAGAGAGAGAGTTCTAAATCGAGCCAATGTGCATCCTCGACAAGAAGGTCACAATGCTTCGGAACCAGGCCATAGGGTCGGTAAAGGTGCAGTGGGAGGATTACGGACCTGAAGAGGCTATGTGGGAGCTGGAGGATGCCATGCGATTGGCACATCCATTTTTGTTCAATCCTGGGGAACATTGAGATGGTACCAATGTAGCATTTTGTTCAAATTTTGTAAAGCACTGAGGATAGTGCTATTGAAGGGGGAGGGGAATGTAATACCCTGGTTTTAACCCCGCTTGCATTAAAGTACATAGGATACATATGTTGTAAATAATCTTGGTGCGGAGCTAAAGGCCAAGCCCCACCATATATTTGGTTATGTTTTGTTTCTGATTAGGAATGGTCACCAATGGTATATCAGGACATGCAGTATATATTTAATTGTAGCATCATGTAAACACGCATTTTAATTAAATAACCCAAATAGCTATGTTTGCAGAAACTAAATTGAGAAGGGGCATGATTCCAAAGGATAAGGAAAGGGGGATGTGGAACATTGAGTCATGGGGGGAAAGCTATGTGTCACCACCACCCTTGGTTATTAATTTTTGTTAGTTGAGTCAGCGATTGGCTGGCAGGAAGACCACTACCACGCCCATGCTTGCTCTCCTCTCCACAACATAGGGACCGTTGTACCCACTCCCTCGGATCATGGCTGTTCGTCTTCCTCATGCAGGGTGGGGATAAAATGTTTTACCATCCATTGTGTTGGGGGTTCACCTCCCCTCTCTAGCGCTAATTGTCGGTCTATAGTTCTGTTCTTTCCATCCACACAGAGAACCAACTTCTTCCTCCATGCCTTGTGACTGTGTATTGTTTTCATCCATCATAGTGGCGCGGATCGTGAGCGGGAGTTATTGAGATTTTTCCCACTAATTGATGGGTGTGATTTTCCCCACACATTGTTGACTAAGTTACTATTACAATGCGGCATTGGTAGAAGATCGCGGTGATTTTTCCTGTGAATCCACACTGAGTTGTGAATGTTGGCTGTGTCTTTTTACCCATTTTCTACTCTGTGTAAGTCTCACAGCGATGGTATTGAAGATTGGTTTGTTGTGGGTTCATGTGAGTGTGTTAACTGTTGTTTGCCATGATGGCTTGACTGTGTTTTTCCCTATAAATGCTTGAATAGCTATTTGGCTACTTGCAAGCAGTGGATTTGTCCTTATACTATTTTGGGTTGGTGAATGAGGGCCTGAGGTGCTTGATAAACCTGGTGGGTTGAGAACCACACAGACAAAGCTACTGAGCTGGATTTCTTCTCCACAACCCCTGAAGAGCACTGGAGGGAAGATCAGGGTCTAAGGGACTGCGTTGCAGAGAAGGGACCAACTTCCTTGTGTTGGGTGTGTGTGGGTGTTCTAGAATCCAGGCTGGTTCTGGTGTTGGTGTCTGCAGCTCTTTAGTGAGCTCACCAGCTTAGCATTAGCCTTTCCCAGCTCCTGGATGGCCTAATAAACCCAACTTTGTTGGCTTGGCTGATCCGTTGTTTGCTTGATAAACCCAACTGTGTTGGATTGGATGAACTGTGTACCCTTGTGGTGTTGTTATCCTTGGCTATGTGTAAGCCTATTAGTTCCTTATTCCTTGGGAAGTCATTCCCAACTTGGGGGTGGCAATGTTACTAAGAGGTTTAAGAGCACGCGGACCTATGGTTGGGTGGAATGTTGCAGCGACGTAGCTGGTTGCAGGACAAGCTCTTTATAAGATAAGTATTCTTGCCTAAATTGTATCTGAAATTATAATAACCATTGATGAACGATGTTATACATGTTAAATGCTGATTTGTATATGCATGAGTGTTGATCGATATGTTTTGCTTCCGTTGTGTATATGAAAGATTATGCTTGTAATATGTTTATGTCTTTAAGTTTCATGCCTTCAACATTATATGTATGCATGTTCATGTTCACGGGGTTAGATGCCTGGATGATTTGGCATATAGTAGCGTCCTCATCCCTGGTCGGATGGTCGGGGATGTTACAGACCTCACTTAGATATTTTATATTTTAATTTAAATAACTTTCTGTGTGTATATATATATAGATATAGACTTACTTATTCAATTTATTCATCATTTATTATCCATGTATTGAATATCATAAGTGTTTATTAGATGCTTCTTTAATTTATGTTAATTATTTAACAAGGCCTCATGTGGGGCTTGGTCGATCAATTAGGATAGGTATCCCTAGATTTCCTTGCATGTTGGATTACCTCATATCATGGTGGTATCTTGCAATCCTTGATGAGAAATAGATTGTGATTTCAATTAATAAACTTAAATAAGTATGATGAAGGTTGGTGCTATTCAAATTCTTTCCAACCCAACACCCTTGATTAAATTAACACCTAGTACTATTCAGAGCTTATGCTCAACACTATCAAATAGGCGTTACACTAGTGCAATTACAGAGCATTTTTCTCAACACTAGTATTAGGATGTATTTGTACAATACACCTAGGGATACAATGGAAAAAGATCCAATGCTCCAGAGGTTATGCTCAACATCATGTTGGAGTGCTTCATGGATTATTCCCAACACTTTTATTCTTTACTTGATGGGGTTACCTATGTGCTCCAGAGCTTACATTCAACACATAGCCTCATAACCCATGTGCTTCAAGGATTTTTCCTAACAATGTTTTCCTTTACTTACTCGGGTTACCTATGCGATCTAGAGCATACACTCAATACATATCCTCATAACCCATGTGCTCCAAGGATTATTCCCAACACATCATAGAAATCAATCATGTATATTAGTATTCTTTACAATATATCACAAAAAGATCATCTCATAATATTAGGGTGTGCGCCCAATTATATAATAAATAAATCAAGTACATTGGGGACTATGCCCGTACACAACAATAGTCCTTGTCCAACAGGGCCTATGCCCAATATACAATCATATAACAAACAACAAAACATGTGCATTGGGGCCCATGTTGAGTATATCTATATAACCAAAATAAATCATGTGCAGTGGAGCATACACCCAATATGTAAATATAAATATAACATCAAAGTAAATAATGTGCAGTGGGGCTTATGACCAATATAATTAAGGTCAAAATTCTGGATATTACATATCTCCCCTCTTAAAAAAACACCGTCACGGTGTTCTAGGGACTAGAAATGAAATCATGAAACAAGGAAGGGCCAGTCTCTTTCATGGTGGTTTCATTTTCCCATGTGGCCTCATCAGTCCCAAAGTGCTTTCATTGCACGTTTAGCTAGACAATAGTTTTCTTCCTAAGATGTACTTCCCTCTTGTCCAAAATGTGAAGGGGCTCTAGCATAAACTCCCCTTCAGGTTCTACTTGTAGCAAGGACCAATCAATCACATGTTTAGTATCATAGACATATTTCTTTATTAAATATGCATGAAAAATATTATGAGCTTTTACTTGAGCGGGTAAAGCTAATTCATACACCACTAGCCCTTTGTTAGTTAGTATATCGAAGGGTCCACAAAATCTTGGTTCCAACTTTCCGCGCCTCCCCAGGATCAATGAGCTTCTTTTTTCCATTAATTTTAAATAAACATGTTCGTTGACTTGGAAATCTTTATATTTTTTATTTTATCTGCATAACGTTTCTGGCAGGCTTGTTATTTTTTTAGATTCTGTTGCACTTTGGTGACTAATTGTTCTAGGTATTTCAGTAAATCTAGACCTAGCATGTGTCTGTCCACTGAGCTATCCCAAGTCACCATTTTCCTACAATTTCTGCCATAGAGAACCTCGAAGGGACTCATTTTGGCAGAGGTATGGTACCCATTGTTGTATGTAAAATCTACGACGTGCAAGTAATCCTCCCACTTCGTGGGATTGTTCATTACGTACATTCTAAGAATGTCCTCCAAGATTTTATTTACTTTCTTCGTCTGTGGGTGGTAGGCAGTACTAAAATTTAATTATGTCTATAAGGCGGAGAATAAAGATCTCCATAAGTTACTGGTAAATTTTGTATCTTGATCCGAGATGATTTTCTTGTGTATCCCATGGAATCAAAATATCTCTTTTAGGAAAATGTCTACAATGTGAACTGCTTTGTATGTTGACTTTACCGGAATAAAGTGTGCCTCTTTGGACAACTTATCGATTACTAAAAAAATAGAATAATTCTATTACTTTCTCCTTGGTAATCCCGTAGTGAAATCCATACTGATAACCTCCCATTTCCATTCCGAAATGGGTAATGGTTGTAGTAACCCTGAAGGATGTTGGTGTTATTCTTTGACCAATTGGCTCTCTTGGAAATTTGGGATGAATAGTGCTATGTCATCCTTTATCTAATTCCAACAAAAGTGTTTCTTCACTGCAGATATCATCTTTTGATATCCTAGGTGCCCCGAGTAGGGATTTCGATGAAACTATGTTAGAATGTTGGACCTGATCTCTCCTCCATTTGGGACATAGAGTATCTCTTTGGACCACAATAATCCTGACTCATCTACCTTATATTCCTTTTTTTGTTGGAATAACCTATACTCCTAAATATTTTTAAGGACCTCAACATAGAAATGGTCAACCCTGCATGCCATTATAATCCTATCGTGCAATTATGAATTGGTTTGGCTCAAAGTTACCTCACACAACATATGAGCTTGTCGACTTAAAGCATCAACGATTTTGTTTTCCTTTCCTTTTATGTGCTTTAATTCGAAGTGGTACTTGCTAAGGAAGGACAACCATCTAGCTTTCCTGGCATTCAAATCTCGATGGTCAAATAAATACTTTAGACTCATGTTGTATTCCTTTAAGAGAAACTTCTTCCCCATGAGTTTGTGCCTCCAAATCTTTGAGGCATGGATGATGGACACTAGCTCAAGATTGTGTGTGGGATGTCTTTGTTCGTGTTTTAAAAATTTTCATGATTCGTAACATATTGCGTAGTCATTTTGCATGAGGATTCCACAAAGTCCTTCTTTGATCGCATCTATGCAAACAACGAAATCCCCATCGGGATCCACAATTCGTAGTATAGGTGTGGCAGTCAAGAGTTGTTTTAGCTTATGGAAGATTTCTTTTCATTTGGTCATCAACAAGAATTTGTATTCCTTCTTTTGTAAGGTGGTCATGGGACAAGAAATCCTAGAAAATTTTTCAATGAACTTTCGCTAGCAACCTGCTAGTCCCAGAAATGACCTAATGTCTGTGACATAAGTAGGGGTAGGCCATTCCTCGATGGATTTAATCTTTTCTGGGTCAACAGATATCCCTTTATCTTAAATGATGCCATGACCTAGGTATTGTATCTGTGGTTTGTAAAAATCACACTTGCTAAACTTGGTTTAAAGTTGGTGTTCTAGTAATACTCATAATACTATTTAGAGAGGTTCCTCATGTTCTTCCCTACTCTTTGAGTAAATTAGTATATTGTCTATAAATACTAATACAAACTTATCCAGGTATTTACTAAAAATATTGTTCATGATGAACATAAAATTGGCTGGTGCGTTGGTTATCCCAAAAGGCATTACCAAAAACGCATAATGGCCATATCAAGTTCGAAAAGTGGTCTTGTGTATTTATTCATCATTGATACTTACTTGGTGGTATCCAGATCACAAGTCGATCTTCAAAAATATGTTTTATCCTCCAACTTGATCGAACAAGTTATCGATCCTAGGGAGTGGGTAATGGTTTTTGATGGTCATCTTGTTGAGCTATCGGTAATCGATGCACACTCACATTGTATCGTCATCTTTCTTTACGAAGAGTATAGGTTCTCCCTAGGGAGACACACTAGGTCAGATATAACCCTTCTCTATCAATTCATGTAACTGTAACTTGAGGTCCACCAACTCTAGTGCACTCATGTGGTATGGGGATTTTGAATCCTGTACTGATCCTAGTGTTCATTCTATGGAAAAGTATAAGTCCCGCTTGGGTGGTAGTCTTGGTATTTCCTCAAGAAATACATCCTTGTAGTCTAGGAGGACCAAAAATTCTTCAATTTGTTGTTCTCTCTCAGCTTCTATGTTTTGAATTTTAACTACAAAAAGTTTACAGCCCTTCCTTATACATTTATTTTTTTGTAATGCGGATATTTGTCTAACATAAACCTTCTTGGGTACGCCTTGAATCTTTCTTTGATTCCCCTAGCTATCCACGCATAATCTTGACTTGTTTAAATAGTCAAGCATGGCATAGTGTTGTTCCAACAAGTCTAAGGGTAATATATTTAAGTCTACCTTAGCTAGAAAACCAGTCATGTCTATCTCGCATTCTTTACTAGTTTTGAAACCTTCCTTTTTGTACCAGTGGCTAGTTGTACCAGCCACGGTTTCTCATGTTTCTCTTTGTTTAGTTTACATGTATCGAAACTATTAGGGTAAACATAGATTCGAAAAGAAACAGGATCATTTAAAATTGAAAATAGATGCATTTGATACCTTATATTCTATCTCGAACATAGTTTCCTGATGGCCTACTTGTCATCCGTCAAGTGCTGCATATATCCTAGGTGTACTAGCCATGTCTTCTACTATTGGGTTTTCTTGTAAGTTGTGTAGGACTCCATCTATCTTGTTTGAGCAATATCTGGCATAATGGGTTCCTTGAAATTTCTAACAACTAACCTACGAGGAATCCTTGGCTCCTCCATTTGCTGCTAGTATGTTGGCATTTGGTGTGGGTTCATTTGGTCGTGCACCAGGTTTGTTGAAATTTATGTTAGGTGGGAAACAATTGTTCTATTTCTGTAGGGCTATGGCTTAGAACCAGGTTTTCAGTTTTCTGAAATTACGTACTCAAAATTATTTATTCATACCTTGGAGCCATTCTTCATCCTTATCTTTGGTATTCATTTCCCCTTCATAATTTGGGGCTTTGATCTTTCAAAATTCTCCCTGAAGGCTATTTTCATTTTTCTGCCTTTTCTTGCAAGGGGAGGGTGAGCCATCACTAGAATAAATTTGATATTATTCTTTTATGAAGTCGTGGTGTTTTCTTCTCTTCCATCCTCTCTTGGTCCGCTGGTCCCTCTTTTATGATGATAGTTTTCCTTGGATTTGTTTGTTGAGTGGATGGACTGTCTATGGGGGTTTGAACCTATCAAGCTTCGAAGTAGAGCTTCATTTATTGCTTTCAGTTATCACCTTTCATTCATGTCATGGGTGGATTCTGTATCATCTTCATTAAGTCATAATTTAGTTCCACCACAATTTCTTATTCTCATAATGGGTAATTTAGGTTCCCATGTTGACCGTTGTTCTCTTCTGTTTCCATGATTTGGGCCGCTCTTAATATCTTTAGTGCAATCGATCAATAACAATATTATTCTATTAGTTTAAAAATCACAAATAAAATTTTGAAAATATATGTTTGTAGCGGATGTTTAGTAGCGAGCCCAGAGGGTCTCTAAGTGTTCGACACTGGGCTTTGATACCACTTGTAATGTCACTTAAATCTGTACAAAAAAGTAAAAATTTGTATGGTCAATAAAACTATTAGGATCTAAGGTTCATCTAAAATCAACTTCAGCATTATGTAAACTTAATAGGAAATATACTTGTATTCATGTTCTGAATTTCTCTCATTGGTTAATACATGGTGTTCTATTTTCTTACAATGATATTTATGTCGTTTTTTTGTATAATGATGTTTCTTGTATATTTATGTTGTTTTTTGTTTAATGATGTTTCTAGTGCAACTTAGAGTCTACTTAATTCCTACTTGTTTATAATGGATGTTTTGACTTAACATGTGACCTAGGCTCGTTTGAGCTAAAATGTTGTGGTTAACTTACGTCTGCACCTAAAGGAAAGAGAGTGGATGGATTTACCTAACGACTCAATGAAAATGTATGAAGGAATCCTATGACTTGGGCTTACTTAGTTCATTATGAACTAAGGAATGAGAAATGCTTTGTTCGTAGGTACTAAGAACTAAGCCTATGTCGAGTGTATGGTTTTAAAAGAAGTAATTCGATCCAACATTAAATTTATGAGTTTTAAAAATAAAACAACCTAAGGTTTATGTATGCTTAGAGGAAGGCATAAATACAAATAAGGAGGAAAACGACTACAAGGATTGGTAAGTAGATTAAACATTAGTGGAGGTGGTTGCAACATTAATGTATGCCATGTGAAGGCATCGCATCACCCTCCACGTCGGCTCAAGCATAAAACTATTTGTCCCAAGTTTCAAAACCCTCTTTTGCATGCGAAAATGGTGGAGGGGAGCGAGCTCCCTATTGGAGTTTTCTTGGCAAGGCATGGTCAGTGGGGTTGAGGTGTTTATAGAGTCTCCATTCGCTATGCATGTATGTATTTCTCAACGTAGAGAAAATCTATTCGTTTTATTTTATTTTGAAACGTTTTACTAATCCCTTTCTTGGTTTTGTGGCATGAAAGTACATTGTTGGAACATGATTTCAATTGACGGAAAGGGAGACCATCAAATAAAACTTGGTAAGCCCATGTTCATGTGTCCTTTTCCTTTGGTTGGATGTTCTACATTTTCAAATGGATTTGGGGATGTGTTGTTTGTGGTTTTAATGGATTTCCATTCAGAATTACAAGGTTTTATTTGGTAGTCTCTTGGTTTTTCCATACTAAATGTAAGGGTTTTGTAATTGAGACAGTGCTCTGGAACTTCGTGGGGTTTAGTGCTTTATGAGCCTATTCAGGCATTTGATGAATTTATAAATTTATTTTGACCATGGGTAGAAAACATATCTAAAACCCTATTTCTGCAATGCAAGTTTGTTCATTCATTTTATTTTAAACTCTCTTTAATGATTTAATATTTTTACTCGGTGAACAATGAAGTATTTTGTGGAATTTTAGCTTCTTTGTTTTGAATTTTTTCAATGTATCTTATACAATATCATTTACTAAAACTATCATGGATATGGTGATTGGTGCTTAAGCTAGATCTGTATGTTTTTAGGGAAATTATCTAGGAAGATGTAGTTGAATTGGTTTTACAGAAACTCTTTTAATCGAATATGTTGTTCTAAATTTACTTGGGAAAAGCATGCCGATGAGAAATGTGTTTTTGTTATGGCGGAGAGGTTCTACATTAGCAATGCCATTTCCAGCAATGGTACTGGGGAAATTTTGTTTGTATTTACTATTGGAGTGGAAGATATTTGGTTTCTTTTGATTCTCTATAGAAGCACATGAAAATCCCTAACTCTGTTATTGTATTAAATATTTAATTTCACATTAATTAATTTATAATCCAACGATGGAAGTGTGGTCACTTCTTGCAAAGGATGGATAGAAAACATCTCAATGGGATTCGAAGTCCAATGCCTGAGTGTTTTTGTATTACTGGGTTCAACGTTGGTAGAGGGGATATCGTGATATCCTAGTTTAACTTGTTTGTATGGTTATGTACTTTATTTATTTCTTTTTAAATTTTAAACAGGCTTTCATCCAAAGTGATGCGTAGTTTATAGATTCATGTTTTTAAATTCTAGAACTGTCAATAGCATAGATTTGGGCTCCAAGAGATTCGACCCATCGTAAATGACATAAGGTTCTCTATTTTGTTTATCATTGGCAAGTAAATGTTTATTTAAATTATAGTTTATTTATTGGATAAATTTGTAAACCCATCGTGGATGATTTGTAATAAATGCTAAGTGTTTATTCTAGATTTATAAAATAGAGCTCCAACACAATATTTCTTTGATGGAGTGATCTTTGTTTTGGAAATGACTCTGTATTATATTTGAAATGCGTAAATAATTATTTGATTTAACAACTATGTGTTCTAGGATCTATGATTTCTATGCGTGAGGATTTTGTGTGAAATCAACCCTGTTCATGATGTTTTGGAAATGATTTATCATAATCTTTATAAGAGCTTAATCCTAGATTCTAGCCTAAACCCTAAGACATTTGTAAAAGCTTTGGAAATAAATTATCATAATCATTGTAAGAGATTAATCCTAGATTCTATCCTAAACCATAAAACATTTAAAAACATTTTTTCAAGTTTATGAAGGATGATTTACAACTTTCAATACAAATATTGATAACTAAAATCTCATCTTGTAAACATATTAAAAAGTATAAACAAAATCTGATATAGGGTAAACCTCTTACCTACAGTTGCGTAGCTTGTAATTGCTCTACCACCCTACATAATTCCAAACAAAATTAATAGGAAATAATTTGTTTCTGACCTATGGAATGGTAACCAGATGACCTCAATACTACCACATTCCTCCCAATCTTGACCTGCAACCGTTCTTGGTTCTTAATTGTATCCCCCTGAGCTGGCTCCAACATGCAAGAGAAAACTAGAAATCCTAAGGATGAGGTTGTTGGTATTTGAAATTTAGGCTCTGTGTTCTCTAAGTGATGGGTTTGGAAATTCTCTCCAATCCCATCTAAAAATAATGATCAGATCCCATGCCCTCTTGTAGCTCTTGCTTTTAAAGATATTATTTGGAAAATGGGTAATTAGTTATCTTCTAGTTAAATCAAGATTTTAATATTTTCTTGAAAATAACTCTTAGTTTGATTTTTATGTAATATATATTAAATTTTGATAACTATGAGCTTTCTATTAGTTCCTACTCGAGTTTATAAAATAATTCTTATTTATATATTTAGTTTATAAAATAATATATATAAACTTGTACTTAGTAACTTTTGTTATCTTTGTTTTCTTTTCACACACACACACACACATATATTATTCTCATAAATGTATGTAGACCTCACTTAGATATTTTATCTTTTATATATATATATATATACTTACTTATTCAATTTATTCATATTTTATTATCCATGCATTAAATAAAATAATTGTTTATTCAATGCTTCCATAATTTAAGTTAATTATTTAATAAGGACAGATGTGGGGTTTGGTCAGTCAACTAGGATAGGTATCTCTAGATTTCCTTGCACGTTGGATTGCCTCGTATTCATGGAAGAGTCTTGCAGTCCTTGATGAGAAATAGATTGTGATTTCAATTAATCAACTTAAATAAGTATGATGAAGGTTGGTTCTATTCAAAGTATTTCCAACTCAACACCCTTAATTAAAGTAACCCCTATTTCTATTTAGAGCTTATTCTCAACACTATTAAATGAGCATTACACTAGTGCAATTCTAGAGCCTTTTTCTTAGCACTAGTACTAGGATGCATTTGTACAATACACCTAGGGATAAAATGACCAAAGATCCGACACTCCAGAGATTATGCTCAACACATAGACTCATAACCCATGTGCTCCAGGGCTTATGGACAACACTTTTATCCCTTACTTGCTGGGGTTACCTATGTGCTCCGAGTATTACGCTCAACACACAGCCTCATAACACATGTGCTCCAAGGCTTATGCCCAACACATCATATAAATCAATCCTATATGTTAGTCTTCTGCACAATACATCACAAAAATATCATCTCAGTATATTAGGGCTTGCGCCCAATCATATAATAAATAAATCAAGTACATTGGGGCCTACACCTAGTACAAAGCAATAGTCCTTGTCCAGCATGGCCTATGCCTAATATATAATCATATAACAAAGAAAAAAGACATGTGCATTGGGGCCTATGCCCAGTATATCTATATAACCAACATAAATCATGTGCAGTGGGGAATACACCCAATATATAAATATAAATATAAATATAAAATTAAAGTAAATCATGTGCACTAGGGCTTATTCCCAATATAATCAAGGTCAAAAATCAGGATATTACTTAGGCCAAGGTCTTGGAAATATTTATAGTCGTAGCATAGAACTATGTGTTAAAAACATTAAAAATATATTGCAAGCATAGTATGGGTTTATGCATTGTAATCCATAAATAATTGTTGAAACCATATGATATAGAAATTACACCATGAACTTTAAGGGCCATAAAGAAATTCATTAAGACCAAAACATGTAGGTTCATGCCAATAAAATAGTATGTAAACCCTCACTTTTTATTAATATCAAGAGTTCATCGTATGGAGAATCATACACTTACAAACCCTAATATTCTCATGCTTAGGGGAAGGTCGTTACACCCATAGTATAAATTATGGTAAGGCCAAGGCCTTGTAAAAATAATGTAATTGAAGGGCTGGGTCAAGACATGAACAATATCCCATGCCTTAGTCTAGTGCGACCTATCATAAAGATAAATAATTAAATAAACATGTATAAAAAAAGTACATCACTTGTGTGAACATGGATTAAGGTTCTAGAAGTAACTAGCCATCGAAGTATATTGGCCAAAACCCACCAACAAAGCCTCGTCGACAGAGGTTCTCGTTCTGTTGACACCCAACCAACGCGATCTCCATGAGCACCAGCCTAGAAAGGTTTTACCCTACTTGACAACACCTGCAGAGTAGATGAAGTATCACTCGAGATGTTCGAGGGAGAGCGGTCGGAACCAAGTTTCCGGCATTAAGGAGGAGGATCGGGGCATCAATCATTTATCAACATTACTATCATATCTAACAGAGCCATTTATTAGATAGCATAGCGTTCATCGCAAATCTACCATTACAACCACAGATCTAATAGATTGCATCATTCATCAATTCATCATAGCAGTATCATAGAATCATTCATAAAACAGAATCATCAGGAATTGACATCACAATACAAAAATACAGAAAAAGACAAAATACAACAATGGTTCAGCTCAACACCCATCGCATCATATTACTTTCTGTGCAATAGACCCAAAATAGTAGTTGTCTTTCTCCACAGTGAGGGAAAGATCGACCCACAAGGTCGCATACAGATAACAAAAGATTCAATCTCCAAATTTCTCTTGGCTATCACTTCTCACTTCAGTATATCTTACATTTGAAATTCTAATTCTATATATAGGCTTGTGCCTTTACATTCAAGGTCCACTTCTAACTAACTCCTATATGATTTAACCACTAATGACCTATATCCACAAAATGTGGTCAACCGATACAAAAAGATGCATAAAATATTCAAAATGGTTTGTTTTCTTCCCATCACACTGTCTTTGCCTTGTGTGGTGTCGTGTGAGCTTGTGCAGCATCCACAGTGTTGCGCAACTCACTTACCCCAAAACCCCTACCAACAGGCCCCCAACACAGTTTTGTGGCTTGTCCTCAAGCCACGTCATATGGACAGGGTGTACTTCATCATCTTTGTCTTGAAGTCCTCATACTGCTGTGAGATCTCCTCAACCTATGCTTGAACTTTTTCAGCTTCGTCCTGACAACTAAGTAGGCCCTGCTTCATAGGGTGCTCCACCAACTTGGTATTGATCGTCTTCTTTCAGTCTTGCACAGCCTGCAGTGCAACAACAGAACCATTTGTTGGCAAAAACCCACCAAAAAAGCCTCGTCGATAGGGGTTCTCTTTCTGTTGACTCCCAACTAGTGCGATCTCCCTGAGCACTGGCCCAGATAGGTTTTACCCTGCCCAACAACACCTGCACAACAGATGAAGTCTCACTTGAGATGTTCGAGCAAGAGCTATCGGAACCAAGTTTTCAGCAATAATGAGGAGGATAAGGGAATCAACGATTTATCAACATTACTATTAGATATAGCAGGGCCATTTATTAGATATCGTAGGATTCACCACAGATCTACCATTACAACCATAGATCTAATAGATTGCATCATTCATATATTCATCGTAGCAGTATCACAAAATCATTCATAAAACAGAATCATCAGGCATTGACACCGTAGTACACAACGACAGAAAAACAAAAAAGACAACAGTGGCTCATCTCAACACCCATTGTGTCATATTACTTTATGCACAACAGATCCAAAACAACAATTGTCTTTCTCCATAGTGAGAGAAATATCAACCCACAAGGTCACATACAGATAACAAAAGATTCAATCTCCCAATTGCTCTCTTCTATTACTTCTCACTTTAGTATATATTACGTTTGCAATTCTAATTCTATATATAGGATTGCACCTTTACATTCAAGGTCCAGAGTCTAACTAACTCCTAACTGATTTAACCACTAATGACCTATATCCACAAAATGTGGTCAATCGATACAAAAAGATGCATAAAATATTCAAAACGGTTTGTTTTTTTATCATCGTTCTATCTTTTCCTTGCACGGTGTCGTGTGAGCTTGTGCAGCATCCACGTTGCTGCATAACTCACTTACCCCAAAACCCCTACCAACAAAGTCATCAACAAAACCTATCGTAACCAACATGATAAAGATACTAAATTTAGCATCAGTAAAACATAGAAATCTGCTAAGTAAATGAAAAAGTAATGCATGTAATTTTTTTTATTTTTTTATGATTTTTAGGTGTGTTACATAATGATATCAGAGCTAGTTTACATCCCCAGGCTTGAATCAATTCAACACTAGAACTGCCACATAAAACACAAAACTAACTTCTACTTTATTTTGGTTAAATTCTCTTACAAACAACAAAGAGAAGAATAACTATATTTTGCAGGAAACATGGTAGATGCAAAGATGCCTGCAGAAGAGGAACGCCACTTAGAAAGTTCTTTAAATAACGAAGAGGGTAACTTAGGGGATAGATAAATTTGGTTAGACTTAAGCAAAACTTAGGATAATAAATCTGAACTAAAATGAACTTTCAAAGAGTTAAGGTTTGAATTAAGAAAAGTTAAAGAAGATAATGAGAAAATTATAAAGGTTCAGGAAGAACTAAATGCTATTTTGTTAGCTAAAATCCATAATGATGAAAAAGAAAAAAAAAGAATATGAACAGGAAATTCATAAAACCGCACCTTACAAACGTAGGGGCAGAAAGTTGGAATTTTCTAGCCATAAAACTGAAACTTCTAGTGAAGAGTTAGTAAAACATCACATAAAACAACAAGTGTCAAGTGAAAACAGCAGTGATAACAAAAGGAAAAAGAAATATAGACCCTATGAGGAAATCTCTAGGGAGTTTAAGAAAATTAAACCACCCATGTTTAATGGGGAAATTGAGAAGGGAGAAGAGGCAAAAGCCTGGTTATACAGAATGAAAAATTATTTCTATATATACAACTACTCTGATGAATTAAAGGATAAAAAGACCATCTATAATCTGATTGGAAAGGAAGATATATGGTGTCAAGACATAAAGAATGTTAAGGGTATAAAAGATAGATATGTAACTTGGAAAACATTTAAGAAGATATTTAAAATAAAGTATTTATTAGAACAATATTACAAAGAAAAGGCCAAAGAATTTTATGAACTAAGGCTAGGATCCATGATGATGAAGGAACTTTGCAGTAATTTTTTAAGCCTACTTCATTACATTCCTTACATAATTGTAATATCCTGAATTTTTACCTTGATTATATTGGGAATTATCCCCATTGCACATGATTTACTTTGATGTTATATTATGTCTATATATTGGGTGTATTCCCCATGCCACATGATTTATGTTGGTCATATAGTTATATTGGGCATAAGCCCCAATGCACATGTTTTATTGTTTTATTATATGATTATATTTTGGGAATAGACCCTGTTGGACAAGGACTATTGTTGCTGTACTGGGCATAGGACCCTATGTACTTGATTTATTATCATGTGATTGGGAACACACCCTAATATACTAAGATGA
>LPNX010984047.1:0-28864 GCA_001517045.1 Pseudotsuga menziesii | reverse complement strand
TATATATATATATATATATATACGAAGTTATTTTTAATAAATATATGTAAAAGATCTAAGTGAAGTCTACATACACTTATGTAAATATGTGTGTGTGTGTGTAAAAAGAAATAAAGATAACACAAGGAATAAGTAAAAGTCTACGTATATATTATCTTATAAGGTAAATATATAATAGAAATTACTTTCTGAACTCAAGTAGGAACTAATAAAAGTTCATAGTTATAAAAAATTAATATATATTACATAAAAATCTAACTAAGAATTATTTTCAAGAAAATCTTAAAATCTTAATTTAACTGAAGTAAGCAACTTCCCTTTTTCCAATTAATATCTATAAGAGAAAAAACCAAGAGAAGGATTGTGGATTTGCTCATTATTTGTGGATGGGTTTGGAGAGCATTTCCAAAACCAACACTTAGAGAATACAAATCCTGACTTCCAAATACCAGAAGCCTCATCCATAGGAGTCCTAGTTTTCTCTTACATGTTGGAGCCAGCTCAGGGGGATTTGATTAAGAACCAAGAACGATTCCAGGTCAAGGTTTGGAGAAACATGGCAGTTCTAAAGTCACTTGATTACCACTCCTCAAGTCGGAAATAAAGTGTGTCGTATTAATTTTGTGTGTTGAAGTGTGCAGGGTGATAGAGCCATTGAAACTACACAATTGCAGGTAAGAGGTTTATCCTATATCAGATTTATTTCTTTTTTTAAATATGTTTACAAATTGAAATGATAGTTTATCAAGAATTGTAGGGTTATGATAGATTTTACAAATATTTTATATTTAGGTTATAAATATAGGATCTATCTCCTATACATGTTATTATAACCTATTTATAAACATATCTAAACATCATTGAATCCACACATAGAAATCCTAGATCCTAGAAACAACATCAAATAACAATTTAAGCATTTTAATAGATAGGACAAAGTTATTTCCAAGTAAAGTATTCTCTCTAGCCAAGCAAAGCTCATGTTGGAGCTCTATTCAAAAATCTAGTTTATAAACTCAACACTCGAACAAATCATCATGCAAGGTTTAAACCTATAATAAACGCTTAGCATATTATTACAGAACATCCACGAAGGGTTATCATTATAGCCAGTATATACAATATCAGTTAATTAAAAATATACAGTCTAAACGCTGAAACAGAGTAAGAACCATAGACATATCGAAAACAATTGGAGTTTCTAAATATATGATACCAATGTGTTCATAATTTCAAACACGATTCCTAAAATACTACGCATAACACTGGTTGGAAGTCACGATCATACATTTAAAAAGGTATAGATATTTACCAACATAACCAAATAAATAAACTATTAATTAAATAACGATTGAAATTCCAATGTTAAAACTAATTGATGAACCAGGGATCGAATCCCTTGGATTCCAAGTCCACATATATCAATGTTTTCTAGAACTACGATTTTAACTCCATAAAACATGCATAGCATTGGCTGAAATCTTGCTCAAACCATTAAAAAGAATTAAATAAAAATATACAACCATCTAGATAAGTGAACCAAGGTATCACGATAACCCACCAACCATCGAATCCCATAAAGAGAGAATTTTCCAACCATTCTGTAAAAGGAAGTACCATGCTTCTAGTGTTGGCATAACAATCATTCTAGCGTTGGTTTATAAATTCATCAATCCACTTTAAAAATTAAAATAGGGAATAGAGCTAGGGATTTCCCATTCTTCTGCAGTGAAGTGATTTACACTAAATATTTTCCCACTCAAACAACTATTACAAACAAAGTTATCCATCGTGCCATTTCTAGAAATGGAACTGCTAACGCAGAGTGCCTCCACCCTCAACAAGGTACATTTTTCCCCATAATAAAAAATACATATGCCCAGATAAATTTAAATAGTAATATTTCTACGATTCAACCGAGTCTCATTAAATACTTCATGAAACACATCGAGAAAATGTAGAACCAAAACATTTTACACTAGAAAGGCTAGCGATAGGATTATATAGAATACATTCCAAACATCAAAACACACATATTGAAACCCACAAATTACATATTCATTTACCAACTATCAACATTTAAAACCAATTACAAAGCATCCATAACAACATACATTCTCACCATTAAAAGCTTTCCCAGAAATTAACCAGACCACGATTTCATAACTTAAATCAACACAAAGTGCAGAAAATAGAACAACGTTACAACCATGAAATTCTAGAAATAGGGTTTTTAATTAAGTAGTAATTTCACCCACGGTCAAATATTACATTAAAAATTCCACCAACGCATGAACAAGCTTATAATCTCATTAAGCACTTGTAAACTCTAATGGGGAAGCTATTAAAGTTACACAAATAGAATTTTGAAATCCCCTTCGAAATGCAGAATGAACAACCAAATTTCCGGGACTTGTGAACATGGGATTACCCAGGTTCCTCTTGCGACCCTCCTTCCATACACTTGCTACCACTATTTAAACGTTGAACCTGCCACAAAAATAAAACCAGTCAAACTTTAGAGTATGCTTTAAATGAAATGTAAAAACCTCTAGAGAATATGCTATAGGGAAGGGTTCAAAATTGAGCAACGATGACGTATCTACAAACCCTTTTCTCCTCGCTTTTCCAATGAAACCACTAGGGAAGGATCTCTCTCCCATCACCCCATCTAATGTACAAAGGAGGGATTTCAAAACCCTATTGTTTTGTTTTTTGCATAGTCTAGCATGGAAGGTGCCACAAGCCATTAACATGGCCTCCTTTAAATCCTCAACCACCTCCCACTAAGTTTTTGATTTTTACCCTTTCCATATAGTCACTAGCCCTTTGGTTATTTTAGTTATGTTTCACACCATGTATTTAAACCCTTAGGTTTTAGGGTTAGAACCTTTGTTGCAAGTGTTAGTTTTTCAGCATTAATCTTGCATTATTAGGATCTTTAACTGAGAGAATAACAAGTACAGCAATCAAACACAAGAGACAATGAACATAGTGTTTTTCCTCACGAAAACCATAAAGGAGAAAACCCCACAAATTCCTCAGAGATAGAATCAGCAACAAAATAGAAAATCCCAAAACAGTAAGTGATATCTTGACAACAGTAATCTTCTTCTTGTCTAGCCCAGTGTCTTCTCCTTTCTCAACTATGTGCTACACTTGAGTGTGGATGAGTTGTGTGATAAATAGAGACTCCTGTTCTCTATTTATACTAATCCCAGCATGACTAAAACCATACTAGGGCCGACCTCTACTAGGAGAGTCTAATAACCCTAGTGCCCCGAAACTGCGGGGACTTTAACCCTTAGACAATTAGAGGGTTACCCACTATGACTTGACATGACTTGTTTACATAATAGCTCCTCCCGATCAGAACACTAGGGCATGAAAACATGACTCAATTACATAATAGATACATCCCAGAATAAACATCGAGTTACAAGACATAAGATACCTAGATGAATACATTCCAAAGTTATAAATACATCAACACTCCCTCTTAACTAGGAAGGTATTCTTTCAACACAATTTTCAGCACTGGTCTTCTTCTCTACATAACCAGGATCATCTTGTCATCTTCAAGTCTTCTTCATCTTTGAGTCTTCTTCTTCTTTGAGTCTTCAAGTCATCTTCTTTCTCTTCAAGTCTTCTTCATCTTCGAGTCTTCAAGTCATATTCTTTCTCTTCATCATGGGATCTGCATCATCATGACTACTGGCTCATCACTGCTGGATCATTACTTGATTTGGATCATCATCAAGTCTAGATCATATCATCTGGATCACTTGATCTGGATCATTGAGTCTGGATCATCATCACAACTGGATCATCATCAAGTCTAGATCATCTCATCTGGATCACTTGATCTGGATCATCATCAAGTTTGGATCATCATCTGCTATCTCATAATGGTGCTATCTCGATTCTTCTCATCACAGGAAGTTCTACAGATTCAATCTTGTAGGCATACCTTTCATGTAGGTCTTCATTAGTGCTTATATCTGACACTTAAGTCATAATGGCACACCCAGCTCTTACATATTACCACATCTTGTTAGAAAGGTACGCCCAACACTCACATCTGACCTCATCTTGTCATAAAGGCCCAACACTTACATCTAAACTCATCTTGTCAGAAAGGCTCAGCAATTATATTTGATCATGTGCAAGCACATCGCATTGAAAAGGCTCTACACTTACATCCAACCCCATCTTGTCAGAAAGGCACATCACTCACATCTGATCATGGAGGAACTAATCCTACCATCGCATCAGAATGGCCCCCGGTCCCAGACTAAGATACTTGGTAACTGACCAGGTGCCTCCATTCCCAGAATGGCAGTTGCCCTTACATCTGTCCTACTCAACATAATGGCCAACACTCACAGCTGATATGGGAGGAACCTAATCCTTTAGCCATGACAAAATGGTTCAGCCCTTATATCTGATCAAGTGGGAACACATCACTCTATCACATCAGAATGGCTTCTCAGTCCTAGACTGCGTTTTCCTGGTAACTGACCAGGTGCCTCCATTCCCATAATGGTAGTTTCCCTTACATCTATCCTACTCGATAGAATGGCTAGCACTCTTATCTAACATGGAAGGAACCAATCCTCTCACCATGACAGAATGGATCAGCCCTTACATCTGACCATGGAAGGAACCAATCCTCTCACCATGTCAGAATGGCTATGGGTCTCATCACTTTCTCTTGGAGGAAACCTCGATTTGGAGAACACCAAGCTTCTCCCTAAAGTACTCGAACTTCAACCTAGCCAATGGTTTCATCAATACATCAGCTATCTATTTCTCCATTGCAACATACTGGAGCTTCATTGCTCCCTTCTGCACCATATCCTTGATATAGTGATACTTGATCTTGATATGCTTAGACTTGTCATGGAACACTGGATTCTTTGACAACTTCACACAACTCTGGTTGTCACAATGTATACAATTAGTATCCAACTGGAGATCAAATATATTAGACAGTAGCTTCCATGGCCATACTGCCTCACAACTAGCTGAACAAGTTGCGACATACTCTGCTTCAGCTATACTCAGTGCCACACAGGATTGCTTCCTGCTAAACCAAGAGATCACACCTGATCCCATACTGAAGCAACATCCTGAAGTGCTCTTGCTATCAATGGCATTACCTGTCCAATCTGAATCAACATAACCCTCCAGGTTAATCTTCTGATTTGCATCATACTTGAGCCCATAATCACATGTACCCCTCAGGTACCTCAGAATATGCTTTGCAGCAATGAAGTGAACATTTTTCAGATTTGTCAAGAACTGGCTCAAAGTGTTCATAGCAAAGAAAATGTCTAGTCTCGTGTTTGTTAGGTACATAAAGGACCCAATCATCTGATGATACATCATGGCATCAACTGTCTCTGATGAAGCATCACTCAATAGCTTCAGGTTCGATGCCATAGGTGTGGCCATGGTCTTGCAGTCCATCATTCCAAATCTCTTTAGGATCTCTACTACATACTTCCCTTGTCCAAGGAAGATTCCATTTGAGCTCTACCAAACCTCCATACCTAGAAATTAATGCATCATACCCAAGTCCTTCATCTTGAATTTAGCAGCAAGCTTTCTCTTTGTATCAGCAATCAACCCATCCATACCTGTCACAAATAGATCATCTACATATAGTAGAAGTATCACTGGGTTGCCATCCTCAACCTTGTAGTAAAGGTTGGAATCTGATTTACTCTTGGTAAAGCCCAAATTGGATAGAAAGCTATCAATCCTGTCATACCATGTCCTAGGTGCTTGTTTCAAACCGTACAGGGCTTTCTTCAATCTGCACACATGAGACTCCCTGTCATGTGTCTCGAAACCAAGTGGCTTCTCCGCATACACTTCCTCTTCCACTACACCATTCAAGAAAGCAGTCTTGACATCCATCGGGTGTATCTTCCATTTCATCACTGTAGCCAGAGCAAGTACTGATCTAATGGAAGTGTATCTAGCTACAGGTGCAAAGGTTTCTTCATAATCTATTCCTTCTTTCTGAGAGAAACCTCGAGCCACAAATATTGCCTTATATTTTTCAATGCTACCGTCTGCAGCATGCTTGATCTTGTAGATCCATTTGGAAGTTACAACTGACTTCTCTTTTGGTCTTGGGACAACATCCCAAACATCATTCTTCATTATCAAATGATACTCTTCGATCATAGCATCCTTCCATTCTTTCTGTTGTGTTGCTTCTTCATAAATGGAAGGTTCTTTATCAATGAAATCACATAGTAAAGCTACATACCCAAAACATGATCTAGTTTTCTTTCTTTCTCTGTGATTCTCTTCTAGAGCCCCATATCTTTCCGCACCTTGGATAAGTTCTTTTACCCAAGCAGGTTTCCTCTTATGAGGATTCTTCTCCAGAGGTGGATCTACAGGTCTTTGTGGTTCTTCGAATTCTTGATATTCTTCTTGAATTTCTTTGTTCATGGTTGTGTCATGAATTCTGGGTGCTTTTGCTTCTTCAATTTCTTCAGCAGGTCTCTTTCTGGATTTGTTGTAAGCTGTGTTTTCATCAAATGTCACATCCCTGCTGATGTCAATCTTCTTGTATCCTGGGAAATAGATTCTGTAAGCCTTCGATCTTTCAGAGTATCCTACAAATATACCCTTCTTTCCTGAAGGATCTAATTTTGTTCTCTTTTCTTTTGGAATGTGTATGTACACAGGACAGTAGAATATTCTGAGATGGCTTACTTCTGGTTTCTTGTCAGAAAAGACTTCTTCAGGAGTCTTCTTCTCAAGTACTCTATGTGGAGTACAATTCTGTACATACACCGTTGTTCTAGTAACTTCCACCCAAATATGCATAGGAATATCTTGATCATGAATCATTGCTTTAGCAGCTTCCATGATAGTTCTGTTCTTTCGTTCCGCAATCCCATTCTGTTGTGGATTATAAGGAGTGGACAACTCCCTCTTAATCCCTGATTCTTTACATAGCTCTTTGAATTCATTTGAAGTGAATTCTCTGCCATTATCTGATCGTAAAGTCTTGATATTATTTTCAGTATGGTTCTCAATCAAGGCTTTGAATTCCTTGAATTTTCTGAATACTTCATCTTTGTTCTTCATGAACTAAACCCATGTCTTCCTAGAAAAATCATCAATAAAAGAAACATAATATGCATACCCGCTTAGTGAGCTTGATGACATAGGACCACATACATCGGAGTGGATGATTTCCAAGATTCCTTTTTCTTTTCTTTCACTACTTGGAAATGTCTTCTTTGTATTCTTTCCTTTCACACATCCTTTGCAGACCTCGTCATGTTTTGCTTGCATTTCTAGAAGACCTTCAACAAATTTGCTTGCAAGAGGTAGTGCTCTATAATGCACATGTGCAAGCCTTCTATGCCAAAGTTCAATTGTCTCTACTATTTCATGTGTGGAAATTGAAGCCAGGTGTTAGAACAATTACACTCACAAAAATTGCCAATTACACATGCAAATTACACACAAAGGAGACTGAATATGGAGTAGAACACTAATTTGTATTGAGTAAGTGCACAATAGCCAACCCTGTGAAGTCATAGGCTACCACAATAAATAATTACATGAGATATTTGAATGCATAAGGATTCCATTCGAATTTGGTCAAAAGCAGGCTTACTAAATCTAAGCAAATCCCCCATAGGTGCATAAAGCAGTTTCCAAATCTATCTAGGAGCTCACGAATTGGAAAAATCAATTAGGCAAGATAATAGATGATGGAAGGAAAACTCATACATTCTTTTCTTAGGAGAAAAGAGTGGAGGACGATGAGGACAAAAAACAAGTTAACTTCACCTAGTCAAACTTTCCCAATTGCCTTAAAACTCAGTAAAAGCAGGCAATAAAGCAGAAAAAGTAGACATGCGCTAGGAAGGCTAGGAATAAAGCAGATTTGATTCCAAGTGGTTTCCCAAGCACTCCATGACTCAAATTTAGCAAGTTTGACCACTTTGAAGATGTGGAGGACAACTTGCATAAGGTGGAAGATGGAAACTAGGAAAATAAGACAAAAATGGATTAATTAATGTCTAAGGTAGATAACTATGGGTTGATTATTCTAAAAACCCCCCTTAAGCTTGACTTATGAGTAAAATAACAGAAAATTATAGGGCCTAGCAACAAGGCTTAGTCACCCTTTACATACTACATGTCCATCTAACCAAGGAAAGAGGCAAAAACCCAGTGGGAAAAATCCTCCCTTAAACATGGACAGTAAAGCAAAATTTGAAAAGCTTGTCATCACTCATGCTTCACAGCATGATCAGAAATCCCCAGCAGTGATTTGAGATTGCTGAATGTCTTCTCACAAAAAAATTTGGTGAAGATATCTGCTACTTGTTCTGAAGATGAGCAGAAGAGTATGTGAATGGTGCCATCATGCACAAGCTATCTGATGTAGTGCATATGGATCTCAATGTGTTTGGTTCTCTGTCTCTGAAATGGATCATTGTAGATTTTAATGGTACTCTAATTATCACAATATATAGTATTTGAGTATTCTGATTCGAAGCCACACTCACCAAGTAACCCCTGCAACCATAAACATTGAGTTGCTGCATTTACAACTCCTCTGTACTCTGCTTCTGTAGATGAGAGTGCAATGGCACTCTGTTTCTTGCTTGACCAGCTGATTGGTCCTTCAGCAAGCATGAACACATATCCTGATGTTGACTTTCGATCTGTGTTTTCACCTACCCAATCACTGTTAGTAAACCCAATCAAATCAAGATCAGATTTAGCTTTGTAGAAGATCCCATGAGTCCTTGTTCCCTGAACAAAGTTAAGGATCCTTTTGGCTTCTCTCCAATGGATCTCATGAGGCTGATCCATATATCTTGAAGCCACACTTCTGGCATAAGAAATATCAGGTCGAGTATGTGTAAGGTACAACAACCACCCAATCAGTTTCCTATACAGTGTATTGTTTACCATAGGTGAAGAATCTGCTTCTTCAAGCTTAATTCCTGAAAGGAAGGGAGTCTTGCTTGGCTTGCAATCCTTCATGTTGAATTTATTCAGAAAATCCAAGGCATACTTGGACTGATTTAATTTTATTCCATTTTTGGTTTGAGCAATCTCAAGACCCAAGAACTGGCTCAACAACCCCAAGTCTGTCATTGAAAATGCATGGTTCATTGCATCCTTCAAGGAGGCAATTTCATCCTTTGAGCTTCCTGTAATGAGAATTTAATCAACATACAAGACAATAATCATTAATGAACCATGAATCAGCGTCAAATAGACATTAGGATCTGACTTTCATAGAACAAAATTCAATGATAGCATAAAGCTATCAATCTCGGCATACCAAGCCCTAGGGGCTTGCTTAAGCCCATACAATGATTTCTTTAACCTGCACACAAGATATGGATTAGTAGAAAATACTTGAAGCTGCTACATGTAAATCTCTTCAATAATATCTCTATTCAGGAAAGTACACTTCACATCCATGTGATGTGCCTCCCACTGCTTCGAAGCTGCAATGGCTAAGGCTAGCCTGATGGAGTCCATCTTTGCCACTGGTGCAAAGGTCTCATTGTAGTCTATGCCATGTACCTATGAGTAGCCCTTGGATACTAATATTTCCTTATATTTCAAATTTGAACCATCAGCAGCAAATTTGGTTTTGTAAACCCACTTACACTGAACTAGCTTCCTCCCTGGGGGAAGATCAACCAGCTCCCAAGTGTTGTTCTTCAGGAGTGAGCTGAACTCTTCTTTCATGGATGTTTGCCATCTTGGATCATGTGCTGCATATTCATATGTATGTGGGTCTAATTCAACCATCAGATATCATTTCTCTACAAACATAGGATCTTTCATGCACAGAGCACTCTCAAATTGAGATCTAGTCCTCCTTGTATCATTAGGATTTCCAACTAGTTCTCCAGCTGCATGAATGGTATTTGCTTCCCATTTTGGTCTTGTAGGACTATTAGGATCTGAAATTAAATCATCATTATCATACATATCAGAATCAGCAAGTTCAACTATCTCTTCACTTACATTCAGTGGGTCTAGTGGTGAAGCGGTTTCTCCAACTTCCACTGCTGCAAAAGGCTCTTCTTGGAACTAAACACACCTTTCAATGAATGATTTGTTTGTGCTCAAATTTATCAGCTTGTACCCTTTTGAATCTTCAGAGTACCCAACAAATAGGCACTCCTGGCTTTGGGGATGCAAAGCCTTCCTCTTTTCTGTTGGAATTCTAGCCCAAGCCCTTAAGCCAAAAATCTTGAAATGGGTCACATATGGCTTGTGCCCACTCCATGATTTGAAAGGAGTCATACCATAAATATGTTTATGAGGCACCCTATTCTGGATATAGGCTGCACAGTTTATAGCTTTGACCCAAAATTTTGGTGGCAAAGTCTTAGCCTCCATCATGCAGGTTGCCATCTCTTTCACTAATCTATTCTTCCTCTCAGCAACACCATTTTTATGTGGTGTGTAAGGGATAGAATGATACATATGAATACCTACATCTACACAATATTGAATGAAATCAGACTTGACATTCTCACCACCATTTTAAGATCTGAGGACTTTGAGTTTCCTCCCAAACTGGTTTTCAACCAAAGCCTTAAAGACTTTGAAGAGGCCAAAAACTTCAGACTTGTGTTTCAGGAAGTAAACCTAGCAATACCTGGAAAATTCATCAATGAATGTCAATGCATATTTGGCCTGACTCATTGACATATGAGGAAATGGGCTAGAAACATCATTGTGGATCAACTCAAGAGGTGCAGAGGTTCTCTCATGACTAGCTTTCTCGAATTTATGCTCTGGGTGTTTTCCTAAGATGCAACCTTGACAGACTCCTTTGGAAAACTTAATCTTTGGCAACCCTATGACCATTTCTTTTTCACTAAGATCAGAAAGATACTTGTAATTAAGGAGGCCAAATATTTCATGCCAAAGCTTGCTTTCCTCATTAGCATGAATTAGAAGAGCAGAGGGGTTTGAGTAGGGTAGGAAGTGTGAGAACATGTATACCTTCGAAGTGTGATTTGCAACTCCTTTTGCAATGAATTTACCACTTGAGATATTTGTGATCTCAACTTCATCAGGGGAGAATATGACCTTCTTTGGAGACCCTGTGTGGTTCATCTTATACACTGATAAGAGGTTAGAGGCAAGACCTGAAACATACAATACATTGCTGAACTTACCATGGTCAAGATCAATCCTCCCTTTGCTTAAAATTTTAGTGAGAGAGTCATCTCCCAGTACTATTGGTGGACCTTTCGACATGTCAAGTGAGGTGAATGCCTCCTTGGTCGAAACCATATGTCTTGAAGCTCCAGAATCAATGATGAAACTAGGTGAGCTTGTTGTGCCAGCAACCAATGCATGAACTCTCTCTCTCTGTCTTCTGAATTTGATCCTTCTTCCCTCTTCTTTGAGCTATTAGGAAGGGAGATGCCATTCTTCTGCAGGAGTTGGGTCAGCATGTCAATTTTATTCTTCATGCAATAGCTTTCAGGATTATTTCCCTTACTGTAGTATGCGCACTTGCTCATTTCTCTTTTGTTCTTCTTCTAGGGGTTCTTTTTGGAACCTTGAGGCTCCTCTGTAGACTTGTTCTTGTCTCTCTTTTGCTCAGGTGGCTTCTTATCTTTCTTCATGCATTTTGAATCCAACCTCAAATATCTAGCAACCAGAGCTTGGTATTTGGAAGGTTTGATGGTGCCCATCATCACCAATTTATCTTGTCCTTGTGTGAGAGATTCCATGAAATCTGCAAGGCTAGGCATTTTCTAGGATCGAGCTGTCAAGTTTGTGGAATAGAAGGTCAAGGAAAACATTGAATATTCAGGGCCAATCTTTGAGAGTATGGCCAAAACTAGTTTCTCATCCTTGTTTTCGATCCCACACTGTTTTAGCTGCAAAACAAGGGCTTTGAACTTGGAAAAATAGAGTTGCAGGGATTCAAAGCTATTGGGACTCAGGAAGATCAATTCATTTTCAATTTGATGTCCCCTCATCTCATCTGTCTTACCAAAAATCTCAACAAGCTTCTCCCATACTTCATTTGGTGATGTTAATCCATCAAGATGGAAAAGGAGGTCTCTGGATATGCTCAGACACAGGATACCATAGGCCTCATCCCTCCTGTTGTGCCATTTAATTTTATCTACAGCTACATTGGGCTTTGCTTCTATTTCCATAGTCACTCTGTAGAGGCTTTTCTCTCTCAATAGTATCTCCATCTCTGCTTTCCATTCAAAGAAGTTAAATGGATTCAAGATGATCTTCTGAGATTGATCCATAGCTCAGAAATTTTCCCTTCAGTCAGCAGAATGCTCCCAGTCAATGATGTCAAACCTGCAATAATAAATTGGAAGGATATAAATCGATCTACAAAGGATTTGATACCATGTGGAAATTGAACCCAGGTGTTAGAACACTTACACTCACAAAAATTTCCAATTACACACAAAGGAGACTGAATATGGAGAAGAACAATAATATGCATTGACTAAGTGTACAATAGCCAACCCCATGAAGTCATAGGCTGCCACAATAAATAATTACATGAGATATTTGAATGCATAAAGATGCCATTCGAATTTGGTCAAAATCAGGCTTACTAAATCTAAGCAAATCCCCCATAGGTGCATAAAGCAGTTTCCAAATCTGTCTAGGAGCTCATGAATTGGAAAAATCAATTAGGAAAGATAATAGATGATAGAAGGACAACTCATACATGCTTTTCTTAGGATAAAAGAGTGGAGGATGATGAGGACAAAAAACAAGTTAACTTCACCTAGTCAAACTTTCCCAATTGCCTTAAAACTCAGCAAAACGAGGCAATAAAGCAGAAAAAGCAGACATGTGCTAGGAAGGCTAGGAATAAAGTAGATTTTATTCCAAGTGGTTTCCGAAGTTCTCCATGACTCAAATTTATCAAGTTTTACCACTTTGGAGATGTGGAGGACAACTTGCATAAGGTGGAATATGGAAACTAGGCAAATAAGACAAAAATGGATTAATTAATGTCTAAGGTAGCTAACTATGGGTTGATTATTCTAACATCATGGACTAGGGCTTGTTTTGGATGGCCCTTCAATTTGTACAAACCTCTTTCTTGTTCACCAATCACTATTGCATCATCAATAGTCTTTCCTTTTGGCCACATGATGACTTGACCATCTATGAATGCAACCCTCATTCCTTTTGCATCCAATGCTGACATGGAGAAAAGGTTCTTCTTGAGTCCTGGCACAAACAATAATTCCTTCATTGTTAGAGACTTACTAGAGTCTAGTTTATAGGAAGATTCCCCACTACCTTTTATTGGATATTGGTAGTCATCTCCTAGATTCACCTTGTGAGGTGATTCATGTTCTGAGAGATTCACAAAGGATTCCTTGAATCCAATCATATGTTTGACGGCCCCACTATCAATAATCCAATCATCACTTCCATGAGTAATGTTTCCCATGAGAGCAGAGATCAAAACATATTCATCCTCGCTTGAAGAATCTTCACTTTCATATCTGGATCTCTTCTTGGATGGTTCATCATCCTCTGCAGCATGAGCATGATGTCTTCGTTTGCTTCCCTTATTCTTGTGAGGACTACTTTTGTTCTTAGGAAAATCTCTAGCAAAGTGTCCTTTTTCATCACATGTATAACAAATGAACTTGGACTTATCTCTAGGATTTCTAGAGTTATTCCTAAGATGAGAGTACTTACTTCTGTGATGGCTGGATCTGGATTTCTTGGATTGTACAGTGAGAGCTTGATATTCACTTCCCATCTTCTCTTCTTGAGCTGCTATCCGAGCTTCTTTTTGAGAACATTCTTCCCACAGTCTGCTGAACTTGACTAACTTCTTTCTAGCACAGATCCCTAGAATGAAAGAGTCCCATGTCCTAGGGAGACCATTAAAGGTGGTCATCACAATTTCTGCATTCTCCACCTCTTCATCTACTGCTTCCAATTGTTCCTTTATCTGAGAAACCATTGTGAAGTAAGACTAGATGGTCTCTACATTTTGGATCTTCTCATTCTTTAGTTGATTTCTCAGAGTCATCTTCCGGTTTATGTTCTTCCCTTCAAACAATTTGGCTAGGGAATCAAACATAGCTTTAGGTGTCTTGAGAGAGGACACCTGTGGGATAAGGTGATCCTTGATAGAATCAGAAATGATCGTCTTTGCCATAACCATCTTCTTATTATGTAAGGATTTTTCCTCATCTCCCTCTAGAGCTGAAACCTCCTCATGGATGTAGGAGTCTAACTCATTTTCTTCCAGGACCAGGGAGATCCTATACTTCCAGGCTCGAAAGTTATCAGATCCCTCAAGCTTTTCATCAAGCTTGGTATGATGAGACATCTTAACTGAGAAACTATGGAAATAAAAAAGATTTTAGATCTTACCAGGTTCAAGATGTTGGATCTGAAACTTGAGCTAAAATCCTACAGTACTGGATTAGGAGCAAATTAGGGTTTTTCTTTTCCAAAGTTCTGTCTACCCAAATCCCTTGAAATTTGTCCCTAACTTCGATTTTGGGGAGGAGATCAATCTAGAACTGGGCTCACTGAAAAATTCCTCTTCTATTAAAAGCCCTAATTTTCGGCACTAGTGACAGGTCCAAAACTGAAAAACCTCAGAATTGGATTCTACTTCGATAGAAAGATGCACCCTAAGGAGGAGAGTTATTCCACCTTACTTTTGCTGAAAATCTGCAGAGGAAGATCCACAAACTATGAATCCCTAGTTCCCGTAGCTGCACAGTGTCTTCTTCTCAGGTTAGCTTTGATACCATGTTAGTTTTTCAGCATTAAACTAGCATTATTAGGATCTTTAACTGAGAGAATAACAAGTACAGAAATTAAACACAAGAGACAATGAACACAGTGTTTTTCCTTGGGGAAACCATAAAGGAGAATACCCCACAACTTCCTTAGATATAGAATCAACAACAAAATAGAAAAGCCCAAAATAGTAAGTGATATCCCGACAGCAGTAATCTTCTTCTTGTCTAGCCCCAGTGTCTTCTCCTTCCTCAACTATGTACTACACTTGAGTGTGGATGAGTTGTGTGATAAATAGAGACTCCTGTTCTCTATTTATACTAATCTCGGCATGACTAAAACCCTACTAGGGTCGACCTCTACTAGGAGAGTCTAATAACCCTAGTTCCTTGGAATTGTGGGGACTTTAACCCTTAGACAATCAGAGGGATACCCACTATGACTTGACATGACTTGTTTACATAATAGATCCTCCCAATCGGAAAATCGAGGCTTGACAACATGACTCAATTACATAATAGATACATCCCAGAATAAACATCAGGTTACAAGACATAAGATACATAGATGAATACATTTCGAAGTTACAAATACATCAACAGCCAGATCTTGTCACTCCTTTAGAACATACACTCAACATAGGCTCAGTTACCTAGCACCTACAAAGCAACGGGTTCCTCATGCATTAGTTCAATCTAACTAAGTAATCCCAAGTATTAGGATCCATTCATACCTTTCTAATTGAGTCGTATGTAATTCCAACCACTCTTTCCATTTAGAAGAATAGGTAAGTTAGCCACGTCATCTTAGTAAATAAGATTAGTTTACACGATAATTATCCAATTATAAACAAGTAGGAAGTAAGTAGACTCTGAATCACACCAGAAACATCATTAAACAAATAAAATACATAAATATATAAGAACACTAGTATAGAAATAAATGACAATAAATATCATCACAAATAGAATACCATGTATTAACCTATGAGAGAAACCCAAAACATGAATACAAGTATTGTTCCTATTAATTTTATACAATGTTGAAGCTAATTATAGATGTCCCTTAGATCTTAGTAGTTTTTTTGACCTTACAATTTTTTATTTATTTATGGATTTTAGGGACATTACAAGTGGTATCAGAGCCCAGTTTCGAACACTTAGAGACCTTATGGGATCGCTACTGAACATTCATTGCAAAAATATATTTTCAAAACATTAAATTGTTATTTTTAAACTAACATAATGATATTGTTATTGACTATTTGAACGATAGATTTAAAAAGCAGTCCAAATCATGGACACAGAAGATAACAACACTTGACATGGGAACCTAAATTCCCCACCACGTGAAGAAGAAATCATGGTGGAACTGAATTCCAACTTAATGAAGACTATACAGAGTCTAGAAGAATATTTACAGAGTTTTAAAGATGATAATATGAATGAAAGGTGAGAAAAAAAAGCAATAAATGAAGCTCTACTTCAGAACATGACATGGGTAAAACCACATAGAAAGTCCCCCTACTATACAAACAAATACAAAGAAAGCTATCATCATAAAAGAAGGAATAGCAATCCAAGAGAAGGGGGATGAGAAGAATATCAAATTTCTTCCAGTGATGGCTCACCCTCTCCTTGCAATAAAAGGAAGAAAAATGATGATAGCCTTCAGGGCGAATTTCAAAAGATCAAGCCCCAACTTATGAAGGAGAGATGAATACCGAAGAAAAGGTTGAAGAATGGCTCCTGTGTATGAAAAAATACTTCCGAGCACATAATTAATCCAACGATTTTTTGATTTTAGGGGGTGGTTCTAACCCCCCCCTACCCACCAAAATTCAATTTTGGACTTTTGGGGGTGGTTCTAAACCTCCCCAAAAGTCACTTTTGGAATTTTGGTTGTGGTTCTAGCCCCCCCCCCCCCTCCCCACCACCAAAAAAATGTCACTTTTGGACTTTTGGGGGGTGGTTCTAAACCCCCCCAAAGGTGATTTTTAAGGGCGGTTATAAACCCCCCTCGTAGGTACCTACGGGGGCAGTTCAACACCCCCCTTAAAAGTATTTATTACAAAAATTTGGGGGTGATTTTAAGCCCCCCTCGTAGGTACGTACGGAGGCGGTTCAAACCCCCCCCCGTAAAAATATTTACAAACCTTTGGGGATGGTTATAAACCCCCCTTATAGGTACATACAAAGGTGGTTCAAAATCCCCCCTAAAACTCTTTGCAAACCTTTGGGGGAGGTTATAATCTCCCCTTGTAGGTACCTACACAGGCGGTTCGAACCCCCCCTGAAACTCTTTACAAACCATTGCGGGCGGTTATGAAAACCCCTGATATAAAATTACAAGGGGGATTTTGAACCCTCGTTGTTGTAAAATACAGGGGTAGTTTTGAACCCCCCTCGTAGTGAAATATGAAGTCAGTTTAGAACCCCCCTGATAGCCATAATAAATTATAACAAATTATATTTTATTTAAAACATGAATATTGCAGTATCATTAGGGCAGGAAGGGATCAAACCTTCAACATCCTGCTTGTAAAGCAGACGCTCTACCATTGAGCTAGAATCCTTTAAGAATTGGGGAAAGGGGAAATATTAACACCAAGATTGCATCATTTGTAATTCTAAGAAAATATTAATAATCCCAACATTGTTTCTGAATTGAGATATATAAGAAAGTAGTATGAATGGCTCTGACCTTATTTAGATATATGCTAACCACTTCAAATCATATGCTAACCACTTCAAATCCTATGATGTAATCAAGATAATGTAGATGTATGCTTGGAAATTCACAATTAGACTCTGAAACATATATTTATGCATCCAATTGACCTCAAGTTTACAATTAAAAAGAAGAATATTATGCCATCTAGGAAGACACTTAGTTTTATTGAATATGATCATTCCATCGTACAATACACAAAGTAATAGGATACAGAGGACATATGAACATCCCCACTGCCATATTCATTATTACCTAAATAAAAACAGACCCTTAGCAAGCTACTAGCCCCAACTTAACCAAACCGTCCCAATAATCAAGATAAAAACCTAATCTAACTCAGGCCTCTAACCTGACCAATTAACAAGATCAAAACAAAAAGTCCTCACACATAAACCAAAAAAAATAATAGAAGCTTGAAAACATATTTCAATAAAAAGGACATAATTTGAGAAAGAGGAAAATGAGATCTATCATCCAGAGGGATCCTGCTTTGGCCTCTAAATCGATGCAAGTCATCATGCAGAATAGGTGGTAGAATTTCACCTAGATCCTAATATTGTAGAGTGGTTAAGAAAAAACACATTATAGATATTATAATGTGAGTGTAATAATGTAGGCTTTCTTTATTTTGTTGTTCTCAGTCAATCCAAGACAATCAATTCCAGGGAGGATAGGTAAATCCCATGGCCAACAAGAGACCATTGGGTAGTATAGAAAGGAAGGGGATACTGCGCATCTTGCTAAAGACACCCGTTTGGTATTTCAATATAGTATCCACATCCATAAGTAAGAGGTTTCAAGATCTAACTAAAAATGCATTGACAAATAAGTTAATGCAGGGAAAAATACCCAATGTATAGGATTCTCATAAATCACTATGAATGCAGAAATGATCCACATGCAAGATATTCATTCTTCCCTCTAATCCTTGTCTATTTTCATCATTAATTTTACAAAATTAAAAAAACCACAGTAAGAAAAAATAAAATGAGCTACTTGTTTAACATACTCGAAAATAATAGATATCAATCTTACCTCAGCAACAATGCTATATTTTGCACAGTCAATAGCATGATGCGATGCTCTGCCAAAAGGATATAAACTCTAAAGAAAAAAAATTCTTATGTTGAATCATGTTTGAAAGTAATCCTTGTGCTGGTGTATCTTTATTATTTATATTCTACTAAAAAAATACCTTGCAACAAAAAAATATAACTAAAAAAAACACATCTAGCAATAAAAAACTGCACTAGTAGAACTGTTAAAAAAATTGATGAACAAGTTTCCATCAGACAATTAGCCCATACGAGATATTCATTGTTGAATTTCTAGGACCATTGTGACACACTTCAAGGATACTACAAGGATATCCCTTTAAAATTTTCTTTGCACCTGCAGATAGGATTCAGACAACACATTTTAAGAGAGTCATGTATTCCCTACAAGAAGCTACTTGACTCCCATCCCAGGCTTCTGAGAATACCCTCAAAGCCACATATCCTTATCCGTTGAGCATCCTTGAATAGTTAAAATTTGTGGCTGCATATTATTCCATGGAATCTATCTTACATTCATATTAGCATTCTTTGTTCTATACTGTAGTCATTGTGTTTAAATTTAGCCTAGAGAATAGTGTTGCTATATCTTTGGTATTTATATTCTTCTAAGAAAATTGACTCACAACAATAAACTATAACAAAAAAAACAATGCTAGCAATGAAAATAAATAGATATAGTAGAACTGTTAAAGAAACCAACCAAAAGGTTTCCATCAGACAATTGACCCAGATACAACATTCATTGCTGAATTTCTAAGGCCATTGTGACACGCTTCAGTGATCCTACAAGAGAATACTTTCTTTGCACCTGTAGATAGGATTCTGACAACATATTTTTTGAGAGTCACATATTCCCTACAGGATGCTACTTGAATCCCATCCCATCCTTCTAAGGATACCCTCATAGCCATATATAATATACCATTCTCCATAGATTGTCCTTGAGAATGCTCTATTAGTATAGTCATATTAAAGTTCATTGTTCTATACTATAGTCATTGTGTTTATATTTATCCTAGAGACTAGAGAGATTTTACTTGGTCATTAGTGGACATTGATACACTCTTGTTACTTCTATCAACCCCCTTTAAACATCATATGCATCAAATTTCTTTATAGATAAATACTATTGGATAGCTCAGAGTAGTTATTTGCAAGGGTTGTGTTATACTTTGTATACTATTTCTAATACAGAAACAAAACTTGTACCTTGCCTTACTCTGAATGCAAAACTTGTACAAAATATACTGTCAGAATACATTTTGAAGCCATATATTAGCCTATCTCAGTTAATTGCATTTGAAATTGCAATGTATAAATATCACTGTAATCATTTGTAGCTTAAATATGACTTGTGGTAGCATGTTGTTTAGATTCTAGAAGGAATTATTTTTTTCTTTCCTTTTGACATTTCTTTTTTTTTGTACCAAGCTCAAGAATTTGTATTTTTGGTTTAAAAAACTATCTATTACATAATCAGGAATAGTAACAAGACTGATAGATCATACAATAGTGAAGTACCTAAAGATAGATCTATGCTTGCAGTCAGGGCCGCATCCATAAGAGGATTTTCTACTAACCTAACCGAACATAAATTTTCAATCAGGATCTAGAGTTGGATCCTTTCTTGAAGCTAGGGAAATTTTCACACAAATCTTTCCTTATAAAATCCATTCGACGAAATCAAAGGACATCTGGAGCTTTATTGCATAGGAATCCAGTGCTGAAATGAAACTGAAATTTACAAAGAAAAAATGCCCGAAATATTGAAGAAACAAAGGGATTCCTAGTTGTTGTGTGGTGACGAAACCTGACCTAAGACCAATGATGAGTTTCCACTATACTCTATTGCAACACCAAAGTGCTGACAATAAGATAACCTCCAAATAATCTATGCAATAGAGGGATAGAATAGTGAGGAGAATAGACCTTGCACCAGTTATTTATTTAACAAATTCTATGCAGCTTCCTGTGGATCAAGAACCTTAGATTCATCATGCTGTGGATTTGGAAGGATTGTGGTGATAGATATCCAATTGAGAGATCTAATATCCATACACAAAATGGGATAATGTCATCATGAATAGAAAGAGTACAACTTAACAAATACCCAGACTAATTGAATATCCCCTCTACACATTGGGACAGACTTGGGAATTGACTTAAGGGTCGGCTCTACTGATATTTTCCACCATATTAGTAACATTATCCTTAATGATTGAATCCAGTATAGTGGCCCAGGTATTCTTGGACAAAATGACATCCACAAGGATATACAATGAGATTTTGGTGGATATCTCCCAATTGGCTAGCAAATCAGGTATCTTGTTTCCCTAGTTCCTAATGTGCATGAATCTAATATTTTGAAAACTGATTACTACCTTGAAGGTTGCTTGGTGGATACTGGAGAGTTCCCAGTTTTTGATGGTGGCCACACCAATCAAAAAATATGTCATTAACTAGGAGTCTCCTATCCCTTCATACACTTTAGACCTGGTCCATTCAGGATTCCCTTCTGCAACACTGTTGATAAAGATCAATCTTTGTGATCAATATCACGTTTTAACCTCATGCAATGAGGGGTAGAAAACATAAACACTAATTTATAAGGAGACATTATACACCCCTTTCAATAATATAGGTTTAAACACCATGGGTTAAACTTTAAGAAATCCTTGTCAAACAATTGTAAAAGGGTACAACATCCTACTCATTTGTGAGTTAATTTGCAGTACTCATTACCCTCATCTTGCATGGCTGTATTCTTGTGATTTTTATCACATGTTTCAGTAGGGATTTGAATCTTGTTGGAAATTGGGATGGCCTAATTTGGTGATGCCCAAGATTTTGATTCTTTATCCCATTTAATTTTCATGACATATTTGGGTTAATTCCTATGGATACGTATCTTTTCATGATGGATCTACATGTTGGTAGCTATGGGATGATTTTCCTTATCAATTACCTATTGATGTACTCTCATATGGTGATTATTGATGGTTTCATGACAATAATTCATCCCACTTGCACATCACTTGCTCTACTGGTTTGATTTGGCAATTTCATGATTAATGCTTGGCTAATTGAGATGATTTGGCATGGATGGATTGACATTGATTCCATTGTAATGCTTAGTTAGAATCATTGGCTCTATTTCTAATTGATAATATGGGTGAAACAATTGTTGTCTTGAGATGAAATTAACATGGTTCCAGATGAAGGCATCTATCAAACACTTACGACTATTTTCATTTCTAAAATCTACCATATTCACGCAGTAACAAGCAGGAAGGTAACGGTGCAATTAGAAGTACAATGGGTAGGTATTGAAGTGTTATTGTATCCCAAAAACCAATGAATGATCAACCTCTAGTTTAACCTATTAATTTCCTCAAATGTGAAGCACATTGATGATATAGGACGCTAAAGTATATGCACCCATAATTCGATCCGGAGCATTAATAATATTATTGGATAAGGGTAAAATCATCATATAGTTATAGCAACCATTAAAAGGGTTGCATATAGGAAGCAAATTGCAGTCCTGTGCTGTTGTACATGGTGTGAGGCCTGACTATGAGGAATGCTTCCTGCAAAATGTCATGTTTTCAATGAAAAAATCAAATTTCTGCTACAAGGAAAACCCTGGGCAGTTTTGATGCAGATCCATGTACTGTTATGAGAAGTCTTCATGGAGATCTTGCATGCTAAAAAGGTCCACTAGAAATTTTCTGAGCTTGGGTCACCATTGAATGGTGATAATAAATTCTTGATCCCACCTCTTTAATCTAGTTTGATGTTGAAAAAGAAACCAGATATATTCATCCATAAATCTTCATGGATACTTCTTGGAATGGTTGCATCTAAATAGAGGGAAAGCATGAAGACATTTAGAGGTGGACTTGTATAAATAAGAAAATCTAGTTGTTGATAAATAAGTGTTCAAAAGGGGTGTTGAGGGTGTATCAAACTTAGACATGGGATTGCTATGAGGTCTATAGTTATCCAAATCATTGTTTTCCATTTTGATACATGTAAGTGTGCACTTGTGTAAAATATGTGAGGCTTGTTTGGAAAGGATAGGGTCAGGTGGAGTATAGTGGAGTTTTCTTTGGAAATCTAACCATCATTTATAGATCTCTAAGCTAGACCTGTATCATCTTTAATATAGATGAATATGGGACACATAGCTTATAATGTGCTTGTTATGGACAAGCTTTGGTTTTCTTGGGGTTTCGCTGGATCTATCTCCTTGTTGGAGGCCCTATTTTATGGAGCGTCCACCTTGGATAGGAATTCTTTTCGCTCTATGTAAGTTTTGGAGAATTTCTATTCCATGTTGATGAGAGATTTCAACCGAATGGTTTTCCTTCCATGATTATTTTCCATTATATGTGCAGTGTTCATCCTTGGAGGGAAATATGACTCATGCCTATATTGTTTATGATGGGCCATTATGCACTGATTAGGTTTTTTCCCTTGGAGTGTCCACCTTTGGATAATCCTTGTCACACTTGCTCAAGTAATTTTTGGGAGAGTGTTAATTTTTTGGAGTATCTATGTTGCTTTTAGAGGATCTTTCCATATAGGGGCTAACAACCTCCTTTTAAAGGGTTGTTTGTGCACTCATACATGCCTTCTCTATGAAAATTACACTAGTTATGGATTTGCTCACCTGGATATCCACTTTTGAGGGTTAGTTACACACCTTATGGAGGATAGTTGGGTCTTGGAGGTTGGTCAAACCCTAATCTAGGGTTTTCCCATTTCATGGTTTATAAACATCTTTTACTTGGATGATTTCATTGCACATTGATGAGGTCAAAGCGCTAGCCATTCAAAGAGCCTTTGGAGGCCATGCATTAGGGTTTGTGCTTGTATTCATCCACATTTATTGGAGGCATCCTCTTTATTGGGCCATGTTATATCTTGGATATTGTACTATTGGGTTTAACCAACTAATTCCATGGATGTTGTTAGGGTTTGCTAGAGTTTTTATGGATCGTTTTGGTTTTCTTACTCTATCCTAGGCTAGATATAGTATTTTAGACTAGTTTTATTCATATATTATTGTAGAATGAGATGGACTAGAACCTATATGAGGTTTGGAATTCTCATTCATTTCTCATGTTTGTATTAGAGGAGAAATCCCATTAGAATTTTGGAATATTTCTTTGTTCTTATGGATGGCTAAGGTTGGTGCTCCATTGAAGGATTCTCATACTCTTTTGTTTGGTTGATAGATGGATTTTCAAATTGTCAACAAATTTGAGGTAATAAATAATAGACTCTATCCTTCATGTGGGTTTCTATCAGTTGGAAGTGTAGTTTAGGTGCCCAATTTTTGTTGTAGATTATGTGTTTTCTGATTCCTTCCATGTTAGTATTCCTCCTTAATGTGCATTTGAAATTTTTGATCTAGAAATTTCCCCTTTGATTGATCCTAAAATCAAACCTATCACTTTCTAGTATTTCCTAAGAAACCCTTTTTGAATCCTTGGTTGAACCCATTTTCCCATTTGATAAGACACTGGTCTCCAATCCCTTCATCACCTTTATCTTTTCTAAAAAAAAACATTTTGTTTTGCTAAATTTATTCTTTTATTTCACCTTGTGCTTCCATGTTATACTATAATAATCCTATTTATGGAATCCTCCTTGGATTTAGTGAATATCTAACCTAAATAGAAAGAGAGGGTTAGGTGTGGTAACAATGGCCTCTCTCTTAATCATCCAAATGTTATCATTGATTTTAGGGCTTCAATCTTAAAATGCTAATTTGTGTTGTAACAATACTCAACAGTTTTTCCAAAACGTTGTTACACAAAATATCATACTTAATAACTGGAATATAAAGATGTTTAAAAACCTAGTAACCATGCAAATGATATATCCTATACTGGAGCAAACGTAAACATTAACCCCTGTAGGTTTTCCATGTTATTTTTTTATGAACTAAAAATAATGAAGTTGCACAAGACAAGAGATAAGTACCAAGAACACTATGAGAAGAACATTAAATATTTAAAAGTTATGAAAGGCACATCATACCTCGACATACTAAGAAGAACTAATAGGAACGTGTCAAATTTCTAACATGTAGCTTGGGTTGTAGAAAAATTCTTATGTTTCCATTCATTCTGAGTCTTCTTCCTTCTCTGGATATTCCTTTTTCTCACACCCTTGGCTCCTTTCCTGTCTTTTTTCTTTTTCTCTAGATTTACCTCTTGTGGAATTTACTGGTCATGTTGAAGCTTCTCACGTCCTTCTTCTTTTGTTTGAATTGGAACTTCCCCCTCCACTTGGTATACGTCTTGCTACATTTCAGAAGACTGTTGTTGGCAATGCTTCTCTATTCTTTTAAGGGTGCCAACTGTGAATCCTCCATAGTTAATAGTGCTTGACTGTTTTCGTATTTCCTGGATTTATTTTCTTCTGGTATTTCATACTTACCAATGGTATTATGACTATTTATCTTTTGTTTTGTTTTAACACTCTCATGCTCTTCAGACAACATTTACACCTCTCTGTCCCTTTTTCTTAGATAAAATTCAAGCCGCGAAGTCAAATTATTTGATACAAAAGCTTCAAAGGTAGAAATATTTGCAATAGAAACCTCATTATTAGAATCAATTGAAATACGATTTCCATAATTTAGTATACTGACCTCTATATTCCCAATAAGAAACTATGTTATCATCAAAGAAGCATGCAAAAACCACAATTCAAATAACAAAAATGTGATTGAATTTTCTGTAACTCATAAGCCCATGCTTGAAGTGCCAGTAATGTTGTTCGAGCAGCCTGAATTTCTGCTTCTTTTCTACTGTGTGCAACACCACATGTATATTGAACCCCAGAAACTTCAACGATACATATAAAATTTGGCAAATGTATCTTTCCTGACCTTTTACAACAATAACTAGGAAGTGGAAGGCTCAGTTTTTGTGCATACTCTTGAAAGAGACTCTTACATAGTCCTGTATTATGCTGGAAAAGATAAAATAGGAGCATTGACATTAGTGTGACATTACCACATTTTAACAAAGTAGGGATAGTTGTGCTCAAAGTTACAACTAAAATAATTGAGCATACATCGAATTAAAGATGCAACTAAGGAAAAAACATAACTGCATTTCATTTTCTTGAACAAAGATTTACATTTCCATGTAAGCCTAATATTTGAGACATTCATGACTGCCTATGCATCATTTATAATGATTTTAAGCAATGTTAATTTACATGAGGAATGGAAAGAACACACTTACTTTGTTGTCTAAAAGACCGTAGGAAATACAAACCTTGCCCTTACAAAATATCTCCATAAAATAACAAAGATAAAATGACCACCTTTTAACAACAAATAGTAGCATAATAAGAAAATCCAAAAGCTAAACACTTTGGGAAATCCTAGGAGAATCATGACAGATTTCAAAAATAGTGTCACAACTAAACAATACAGACTTTAGAATCAAAACCTTTATGAAATTCTTATAAATGATTAGAAAGATAAATAGCAGAGGATTTACGTAGAGCTTGAATTTAGAGGATCAAGTATATAGTATTGAAGAGCTGGAGAGAAGAGTCACCAAAAGGAAAGAAACCAATTCTAACAAAAGAAATATGACCCTAGAAAACACCACTCACAATTCGAATAAGGCATAGAGAAACGTATGTCCGCTGACAACCAAGGGATTTAACCTGAGGGACTGAAACAAAAAATTAGTGAATACACAAAATATTAGTGTCGAACTAGCTCTTCTCCATGGTCAAAAAGTTTGTCACATATATTGTAGTATTAGTGAGAGTTTCATTTATCAGAGCAAAAACAATAATCATATTAATTCTTGTCTTACATCACAAAAAAATTTCTTGTTCTCGGCACCATCATCTTGTAAGTGATGAAACTTATTTGTGACTGCGGTGCTCACAAATTGGAATACAATTTGATCAATAGGTTACATTAACATATAACTGATATAGTTCACATTTGCTACTTGCAGCCAGTATTCAAACTATTAAAACTGATTTTTTTCTTACCAATAATTAATGAATACTCTACTTTAAGGAGTGAACAATCAATCTAGACCATGCTTGCAGTCCGTTTATATGTAGTTACAGATATCATAAAATACATGAACAAGTAGATATATTTGAAATATACTTTTTAAACCAATCCTTGATGCCCTTGAATTTCATTGATCACAAGGATATTGGAGATACTGTATACATATGCAAAAAAATCTTACTTGTGTGTGCGTGTGTAACTCTTAACATTTTACACTGGGTTCCATGAAAAGGAGATTTAAAAAAGCATAAATAATTCATAACATTCCACTAAAACTCCATTTATATTCCTTATTTGATAAGTAATGTTACAAGTATCAAAACCTACCAAAAATGACTAACGTTCTGTCCACATGTCCATCTTCAGAAGGTCTGGAACTGAATCCTAATGGTGTATTGTTTAGCGATGGACCCATCAACATGCAACATGGCACATTTTAAAAAGAAACTGCCATGAGTTGAAGGGCTAGCAAAAATCACGCAGGAGGATGCATGTGTTACTTAGTTGTTATCTTGAGTTATCTTGCATGCAAGGAGGTGCAGTTAATAAGTTTCTGTGCTATTTTTAGAATTCAAGATAGCAACTAAGTGACACATACATTGTCCTCCTGTGTGATTGTTGTTAGCCCTTCAATGTGTAGTTAAGAAGATTCTATGCTATTTTTAGAAAACCAGATGGGTGTTGGGCTATCTCGAGTTACCTTTCATGCAAAGGTACAATTAAAGATAAATTACTTACCAGTTATTCAAACAGTTCAAATTTGATGTTATTTCTGATCAGGAATAAAATGTGAGATGGTGCAACATAGAACTAAACAATTCAAAAAATGTTGGGAGCTTTGTTTTTCTGGTTGGGGCAAAGAGTAATTAGAGGAAAAAATTTGATAAACAAATTACAATGACCACTCACTGCCCATTACATCAAGATAAGTTAAGTACAAATTCAGCCATTTATCTGCAGCTTTAGGTATGATTCTGTTAGTTCAAAGTAAAGTTGACTAAAATGACTAGGTTCTGAATATCTTATAGATTATTAAAGTAACTCAAAAAATATCTATAATGAAGCTAGAAGATTAAGTTGATATTTATTTCAGCACAAAAAAATCTAAATTTCTGAACTTACCTCGATTCATAGCTTCCCTCGCTACTTTATATCCATAGAAGAAGATATGGAACGATTAAAAAATTGGCAAGTTACTCTTATGGATGAAACTCAAGAATACTTCCTCTTGGGGACCAAACTATAGTTGGGCATAAAATCAAGCATACTAAAAAATATACTCTAGTATACATCAACAAAAAATGATATTGCGAAAAAACAGGGTCTCGACCCTAAGCTTGAATTGGACAAAAAAATGAAACTCAGGAAGGGTTCCTCTTGGGGATAAAACTATAGTTGGGCATAAATATAACATACTAAAAAATATACTTTGGTATACATCAATAAAATAATTTCATATTGGGAGAAAAACAGGGTGTCGACCCTACTATTGAATTGGACAAAAAAATGGACCAAAGGGACTGAACAATTACGTTGACTTTGTTTGTTACAATACAATATTTCAAACAATACTTTGAAATTCATGAAAGAGTTTGGATAAATAAATTTATGTTAATCTAGATTTGAGTGAGAAATCATAAAAATGAAAAACTTCAACAAAGATATATATGAAAAATGAATAGAGGATTGAAGTTCAGAGGGCTTTCCAGTTGTCAAATGTTATTACATTCTCCAAGGCTATAAAAAACAAACACTCTCTATGCTTGTTGTCAATTGAATAAGATTTGCAGCAGAATGAAAAAAATGGTTACCTAAAGGGTGTTTCTTCTTGTTGGCGGGTTACAAAATAGTTCAACTTCATAATAGAAATAGAGGAAACATGTCAAAGATGGTATGATGGGAAGAATATTGATTTAGAGATTTTCCAATCCATGGGCAGGGCTTTGGGGTACAAGTCCTCATTTTTCTTGGTTACCATCAACACTCTATTGAGGAATATGATCACTAGATACCATGCATCCCTTATACTATAGATTTTACTTATGGTATGGTATGTGCATATAGATATCATGCTCAATGGTAGATATGTGATTCCATTGCATTAAACAAGCATTAGAGGAAATTTGGGGTCTAAAATGGGCCTTATAAGAAAACGTGCCAAAATAAGTTTTTGTGAGTTGGAATTCAAGAACCAATAGAATTT